>JAANYP010000915.1:41142-307087 GCA_020465985.1 Centrapalus pauciflorus
CCTCCGTAGTCAGAATCCGTGAACGCCTCCAACTCTATATCTCCCTCCGCGTGATACCAAAGTCCCAGCTTCGGTTTCGACTTGAGGTATCGTAGAATCCGCTTCACAGCTTTCATATGCATCTCCTTCGGATTCGCTTGAAACCTAGCACAAATACAAACAGCAAACATAATATCAGGTCTTGAAGCAGTTAAATACATAAGTGACCCAATCATGGCCCGATATAAAGTCGGATCCACATCGGTATCACTTTCAGTACCCGGCCCGAGATTATGATTCACTTGAATCGGCGTGCGGAAGGTGGGCAGTCAACTTAGTTCCCTCCATTTCCCCAAACCGTTCTAATATGTCATAGACATACTTAGTTTGATGGATAAACATCCCTTCCTTCTTTTGGTCAACTTGTAACCCTAAAAAGAAATTCAACTCCCCCATAGCACTCATCTCGAACTTAGACTTCATTACCTTTTCGAAATCTTTGCACATCTGTTCGTCTGATGATCCAAAAATAATATCATCGACGTACACTTGTACCAAGATAAAGTGATCTCCCTTTCTCTTCACAAATAGAGTACTATCTATCCTACCCCTCTCAAAGCCGTTTTCTAAAAGATGGTTGGATAAAGTCTCATACCACGCCCTAGGTGCCTGATGTAATCCATAAAGAGCCTTATCTAAGCGATATACTCTATCAGGATATTTTGGATCTGTAAATCCGGGCGGTTGTTCTACATACACCAACTCCTTCACTTTCCCGTACAGGAAAGCACTCTTAACATCCAACTGATATACCTTAAATCCCTTGAAGGAGGCAAAAGCTAAAAACAACCTAGTTGCTTCTAACCTTGCTACAGGCGCAAACACCTCGTTGTAATCGATTCCCTCCTCTTGGTTGAAACCCTTTACAACTAATCTCGCTTTGTTGCGCGTGACTATACCCCGATCGTCTCTTTTGCACTTAAAAACCCACTTGGTTCCTATTGCAATCTCCCCTCGAGGTAACGGAACTAACTCCCACACTTCTAGTTTCCTAAATTGTGAAAGTTCTTCCTGCATCGCTTCAACCCAGGAGTTGTCCTTAAGTGCCATTTGCACATTTTTGGGCTCTACTTGCGATATGAAACACGAATATAGACATGTGTGATATGCCTAGGAGTCGTTTATCATCGACAACAACACAGTGTTGTTATTTACACTACTCCGAGTCCTCACACCCTCGTTAGGATTTCCTATGATGCTATCTATTGGATGGTTCTTGTTAATCCTAGAGGTCTCTATTTCATCAACCCTTAGATTATCTCCTAAGTTGGATCCTATTTCACCTAAAGGGGGAGCAGGCTCAGCTTCTACATTTTCCTCCTCACTGATATTTTCCTCAGAGGCAGAACTTGATGCTTGAGTCTGATTCTCAGTGTTAGGTGCCTCTTGATCAGCAACTTCTGGAGAACCATCTACAGTCGCAGTAGGCTCGGACGTAGATTCGAACGTGGTCCTTGGAAAGATTTGGCCATCGTCGTTCAGATGCAACGTCGCCAAGTCCTTCTCGATTGTACCTGCATTATCATCCAGAGGAATGTTAAATGACTCAAATAACTTATCATAGTCAAATATCCATTCCGGACCAGTTTGGGGTTCATGTGTATAACTTGTGACTTCAATGTTATACACAATCTCCACAGTACCAGTTGTTTTGTTAAACACCCGTTTGTTTGGTGAGTTTGGCACATAACCTAGGAAGTATCCTTCGTCAGCCTTTTCACCAAACTTCGGTTGATGTTTTGTTCTTAAAAGTGTGCATGGTACTCCAAACGGTTCGAATCCAGTTAAGTTAGGTGGCCGTTTATTCAAAATTTCATAGCATGTTTTGTTCAATGATTTGACTGTAAGGACTCGGTTTAAAATGTGGCACGCGGTATTCACTGCCTCCCCCCAAAACATGGTAGGAAGCTTTGAATCCGAAAGCATAGTCCTTGCAGCCTCAATCAAAGTTCTATTTTTACGTTCGGCCACCCCATTCTGTTGAGGTTCATATGGTGCACTGAATTGATGCACTATGCCCTTTGATAGGCAATATACACCAATTACAGTGTTTTTGAATTCAGTTCCATTATCACCACGAATATTTTTAACCCTAGTTCCGTATGAGTTCTCCACTTGGTCCAAGAACCCGATGAGCCTTGCAGCCGTCTCGTCCTTTGTACCTAAAAAGAAAACCCAAGAAAAACGTGAGTAATCGTCGGTGATAACTAAGCAGTACCAACTACCTCCAATACTCCTTTTGTTGATTGGGCCGAAAAGGTCCATGTGCAACAGATCGAATGTTGAGGCTATGGAATTCTGCTTCTTGGACTTGTGTGTCTTCTTGTGTTGTTTGCCCTTCATGCAAGGTAGACACTTATCCTCGAACTGAAAACTTTTCATGGGCACACCCTGCACCAGTCCATGCTTCGTTATGTAATTCATCTTCCTCAGGTGCAGGTGAGCCATGCGTCTGTGCCACACTACGGACTCCGTCTCTGAAGCTTTGGATAGTAGACAAATTGGCCCCATCGAAGTATCTGGCTTGTTCATATCCAGCATGTACAAGTCGTTCTTCCTTGGCGCCCGCATCAACACCCATTCTTCAGGAATTTTGAATCCAGGCTTTAGCACTAACGCCTCAGTGTCAGTGAATAACACCGAGTTCTTCTTATCACAGATTTGAGAGACACTAATGAGATTATGAACCAGTTTATCGACGTGATAAACTTGATCCAAAGTAATCGTCCCATTAGTGACTTCTCCAGTTCCAGTGATATTTCCACCCTTGTTACCCGCGAATGATACAAATCCCCAATTACCCCCCTTGAAGTCTTTGAGAAGACTTCTTTCCCCCGTCATGTGCCTGGAGCAACCACTGTCGACGAACCACTTGTTGTTTGGACCGGTAGTTATCTCCTGCACATGAAAGAAAATAGGTTAGTTATCACGGGGAACCCAAGCCATGACTGACTTGGTAATACCATTCTCGTCCACATACGTGAACTCTTTCAAGTACCCATCTCGCCTTTCAGGTGACTTGGGCCTTTGAACTGAATTCTGTTGTGGTGCCGAGTGATTTAAGTTCACTCTTTGCCGTGGTGTAGGCATTTGTTGTGGAGCTCTGGAATAATTTCTAATATATGCCATTTCTGACTGTGATCCTTGAGCTCTTACCGGTGCATATTGTCTAACTGGAGTATGAGACCTAACTGGAGTATGTGACCTGCTAGGTGTGGTGCTCCTATAGACTTGTTGTGGTGCTGACCTAGATTGATTAATGACACGATTCGGTGAATTTGTCCTAATCACTTCCTTTGGTCCAACCTTAACCGGTGTGTTTTTCACAACTTGTTTGGGTGCGGCCTGCACAGTTTTCTCGGTAGGTTGAGAACTACTGCTGCTTGCCACACTGGGTGAGGGCTTAACAGGTGTTGGATTCACTGTCTTAGGGGTAACTTCTGTTTTCCTAAGTGGACAGTGAGAAGCAACATGCCCTTTCTCGTGACATCTAAAGCAAGACATCTTATCCATGGACTTTTTGGTTGGTCCCTTAGATCTAGGTGTCTCACTAGTGTCTACTGCCTTTTGTACATCTACAGTGTCTGTCTCTTCGACCTGGTCAGCCCATGAAATTTTCTGTTTTCCTGCAGGTGTTTCACTGGAGGAAGACACAAATTTCACTTTCTTGACCTTGACGGTTGAGTCAACCACCTTAGGTGTATTATCAACTGTAGGCTCAGGAGTTGGTTCAGGTAGGTCCTCTAATTCTACTGACTTGTCAGTTTTCTCCTGAGGCTGAGGCACATAATTAGCATTGAAAGGTGGAGGAATTTCGTGAAAACCTAGACCTACAGGCTTCTTAGACTGTCTTTGGGCATCTAAGACTTTCCCTAGGTTTAGGCTCGAATTCCTAAACTTTTCCAGCTTGCTATTTGCCTCTGCTACCTTAACCTTGGTCTCGGCTAGCTCTATGTCCTTGTCCTTCAGACTTTTGGTCAAGGCCTCTACGTGCTCATACATAAGCTCTATCCTAACACACTGCTCACTCAGTTTGTCTTTTAGAACTATTACGTCTTGAGCATCAGCCTTAAGCTTTTCTTTTAAGTCTTGCTTTATATCATTTAGGCTAGCGTTTTCTATTTTTAAGTTTTCATTTTGAGCAGATATGGTTTTATGTGATTCTAAGACTAGATTTAACCTATCATTAGAAGTAGCACACAAAGCACATAATTCTGAAAATAGAGAATAAGAAAGACTAACCTTAGAGTTATCAGATTCCACATTGGCCATCTGAGCAGCAAACTCCAGCACGGTCTGATCATTCGCCTTCTCTACCCACATCGGACTGCTGTCCCGTGTGGTCTGCTCGTCTTCTTCACAACCATTCTCCGTAACTTCAGCCATGAAAGCTCTAGCATTTGACTCAGGATGTGAACTCCAGTCATAGGTACCATCTAGCTGTCTTTCAGAAGTGACATTGGATAAAAGACCCGCTAGATTGGCTTGACCAGATGAGGAACTCGGAAGGTATCTTTGTTGGGACTGATTTTGGAATTGTCCCTGATGTTGGCTCTGTCCCTGGTATGTCTCTACCTTTGGCCTCTGGCACTCCCTGGCGAAGTGTCCTAGTCCTGGACAGTTATAGCATTTCACCTTGGACTTATCAAACCCGATCCCCTTGTTAATCATCTGCAAATTCCTTCCAGTTCTCTTAATGAATCTTTTAACCCTCTGGGTCACCATGGCCAGTTGCCATTTAAGATCCATTTCCTCTAAGTCATCAGGGTCGACCTGATCGTAATCTTCATCCCAAAGAGCCGGATCATTGATCTTCCCTTGAACACAATTTCCATAAGCGGCCACAAACGAAGCAAGTAGATTCAGATGCTCTTCCGCCGACTTTGCGCTCATGGGCATCTTCGAATAGCTCTGACTGGTCGATGCCTGATGGACTTGAGGTTGCGGTTCTTCCGATCTTCCTAACCCTAAGAACGCGCGATTCAGTGAGTCTTCGGACTCTGGTGGCGCTGACGTTTCTCCGGTGAAAAACGCTGTAGCACTCTTCGGTTCAGCTGTCACTGATGATTTAGATGTCTTTCCAAAATACATAGCCGGATTCTGGACTTGCTCGTAATCAGTCTCAGCCTTAATCATCTCGAAGTGATATGCCCTCAACGTTCCCACAATGTCATCAAGTGATTGAGCATAATATTTGTCCTCATTCAGCTTAATCATTGCCACGTACATAGCCCATTTGGCTGGTAGGGCATCAAGAAGCTTGTTGTTCTTGTCAGTGTCCGAATACTCAATTCCATGACTTTCAAGTTCCGTTATCAGATGATAGAACCTTGTGATAATATCATCCAACTGTTCATCCTTAATTGCCTTGAAAATCGCAAACTGTTGGGTCAACAGCTCTGTACGCTTTCTACGCACCCGAGGATTACCTTCACACCTTTTCTGGAGAGACTCCCAAAGTTCCTTCGACGTCCTTTGAGTCCGAAATGTGTGTAAAATATCTTGAGGTAAAGCCATACGGATTATGGAGAAAGCTTTGTTCTCAGCTTCAAATAGTTTCTTGTCATCCTCTTTCATCATCTGATACGACAAGACCTTTTGACGGCCTTCAACTTCAGATACTGGTGGAATGTACCCTTCATCTATGCACACCCACATGCGCATATCATTGAATCGTACAAAATCCGTAAATCTGTCCTTCCACCAGTAATAGTCCTCAACTTTCATCAACTTTGGCGGTGCATTTGCCTTCCCAACTTCGTGATCCATCTCAAGGAATTTCTGAAGGTTTGACATCTTTTCTGAAACAAATTGAATTTGAACTTAATTAATTTAATTCGAAACTGATTTAGACTAACTTATTCGAATCTAGATAGATTCGAAACTAATTAATATTAAATCTGTTGAGATTAAATTCGATTAAGTCTTAAAAGTCAATTAGATTCGAAATGAATGTCAGATTCGAACAACTCCTTAGATTCGATGGTCCTTAGATTCGAAGGCCTCAGTAGATTTGAATGTCTAGCAGATTCGAAGCACAGAATCGAAACAGTAACAAACTCGAAATAAACTCGAAACAACACAGACTCGAGATCCAATTCGAATGAAGTAACAGATTCCAAACAAAGTAGACTCGAAACACACTGAAATTGACTCGAAAGGAGCGTATGTAGGTTAGACTCGAGACTAAAGTGAAACCCTAATTACCCTTATAGATTCGAGCGCCGCAAACTCGAAAAACGGCTAACACTTTGATTTTTTTTGACGTTTTACAGATTAAACCACTATTTTTCAAAAGAAAAATAATGATTTCGACCAAAAACGTGAAAAACGACAAAGTGTTTCCCGAATATGAATTTGCTAAGCTCAGAAACACGTTTTTGAGAGCAAAACCGTCCAACTAGCGTCAAGAAACCTAGAATGTATCTGATGAACACGAAGAACACCAAGAACATTCCTTGGCTCTGATACCACTTGTAAGGTCTACGACTGCAAGATCTTTCTAGACGCGGATCCGTGAACGAGTGCGGAATCCTCGTTGACGGTTAGACGGACAACTCTCAACCAACGGAAACACAGAGACTATTAGACGCTGAACGAACGACACACGAACGATCCTACGTACTAATTCTCTCCGAAACGGCACTCACCTAGCTGATAAACTCGAGATCGCCTCTTGCTTAATTCCTCACGAATTCTGCAAAAAGTCATCTAATCATTCGAGTCTATCCCTAATTATAGACCCAGATTCGAATCTGATGTGGGTCAGACTCGAATCTGGCCCAAGGCCCATTCGAGTCTATCCAACATGACAGTCTCGAATCTATCCTATATTCGAATCTAAGGTCTCATTCGAATCTATCACAGATTCGAATGTATCCTCTTATGCAATTCGAATCTAGCCTTTGACATATACAACTAAGTGTTTGAAACTTATGATATTACCTTATGACTGATTTTATCTTTGAACTTTATGTTTGAACTTCTTGTAATACGTTACATCAAGTTCAAACATACAAACACTGATAATCATCAATCATACATAATATATATATAACAAACATATGCTAAATCACAATGTAAGACAACTTAGACTGCTATCGTCACACGGGATGTACCAACACACTTTCAGTATTTTACTTTCGCACTTCAGGATTTTTTTATTCCTTTGATTGTTTGTTGTGACATACACTTCAAGGTGATTGTTGGTATGTTTTTCTTTTTAAACATTCAAAACATTGGAAATTCCTTTGGCCTTTTTATTTATCAAGAAACTACCTTATGTGTCCCATACTGAGACATACTTTTATGAACAAGGCAGACCCACATTGATTATGACTTTTTGTTATTTGCAAATTATCTTTAAAAGGCAAACGTCGGACACAGTTCTGTATTTACATATAACTGAGTCTCTTAGTTTGTCTTAGAGTTCCTCTTATGTTAGCAAGACAGCGGTGACAGGTCTGCCATGTACAACAAAGCGACTTATCGTGCTAGTTTAAGTCAAAATAGCGGTGACAGGTCTGTACTCACGTACAACAAAGCGACTTGTTTTAACTTCCCTTACTTTTCAAAACCTTTTCTTTCTTTATTTAAGATGTATTTTGATGTTGCTATACATCCCCCAGATAAATTTTCATACCTCATTCATAATCATTGTCTGTATGTCTCTAACATAGAAATTAAGACCTTTTGGTCATACATCTAAGTTAGTTACACATATGACAATTTCTTGATTATTTTATTAGCTTTTAGGATTTCCTTCATGTATTATTCCTACCAACACATCAGACAAGAATGTGTATGTCACTTAGATTTTAAGGTGCATTATGTGTGAAAGCTTAACACTTAGAGGTTGTTAGAATGTGCTAATTTTCGTCACTTTGAACCTATGACTCTATGACATATCTCATATTTTAATATTCTCTTTTTTTAAATTTTTTTTATGGTTTTCTCTCTTTTTTCATTTGTTTTTCATTTTTTAGTAAAATACTCTAAGAAACTAAACTAATAAGTTACTACTAAAAAGAAAGAAAAACTACTAAGGTCAAGTTACTCTGGATTACGCATGCCATCTTGTTGAACTAATAATTCAAAGCGTGACCTATCAAATGCTTTTGTGAAAAGACCTGCATTATTGTCTTCCGTTGCAACTTTTACCAGTTTTATCAAGTTCTTTCAGCACAATCACGTATAAAATGATGTCTTATGTCTATGTGCTTAGTCTTACTGTGTTTAACTGGATTATTTGTTATAGCAATAGGTTATTGATTGTCTATCCTAATGGGAGTATGAGTATATGTCAAACCGTAATCCCGCAATTGTTGTTGAATCCACAGAACCTGTGAACAGCAACTACCAGCAGCTACATACTCGACCTCACATGTTGATACGGCTACTGAAGTTTGTTTATTCAATTGCTAGGATACGAGCCTCCCATCAAGGAACTGACAACCTCCAGTTGTTGATTTCCAGTTCAAGGTACATCCACCATAGTCAGAGTTCGTGTACGCCTCCAATTCCAGATCTCCATCAGCAAGATACCAAAGTCCCAGCTTCGGTTTCGACTTCAGGTATCTCAGAATTCACTTCACGGCTTTCATATGCATCTCCTTTGGATTTGCTTGAGACCTTGCACATAAACACAGCAAACATTATGTCAGGTGTAAAAGCAGTTTAATACATAAGTGACCCGATCATGGCTCGATATAAAGTCGGATCCACATTAGTATCATTATCTGTACCCGGTCCGATATTATGATTCACTTGAATTGGAGTACTAAAATGTGCGGTCAGCTTTGTTCCTTCCATACCAAAGCGCTCAAAAATGTCGTAGACATACTTCGTATGATGAATAAACATTCCTTCATTCATTTGTTCAATTTGGAAACCATGAAAGAAGTTCAGCTCTCCCATAGCACTCATCTCAAACTTCGACTTCATAACCTTTTCAAAGTCCTTGCACATCTGTTCGTTTGACGACCCGAAGATGATGTCGTCCACGTACACTTGTACTAAGATAAAATCTTCACCTTTCCTTTTCACGAATAGTGTACTATCAATTCTCCGTCTCTCAAACCCATTGTCCAAAAGATGAGTTGATAGTGTCTCATACCAAGCCCTAGGTGCTTGATGCAATCCATATAAAGTCATATCAAGTCAATATACTCTGTCGGGATACTTTGGATCAGTAATCCCTGTCGGTTGTTAGGCATACATCAATTCCTTCACCTTTCCGTACAAGAATGCACTCTTGACGTCGAGTTGATATACCTTAAACACTTTGAAGGACGCGAAATCCAGAAACAAATGAATCGCCTCAAGCCTCGCCAGTAGTGCAAACACTTCGTTATAATCCATTCCTTCTTCTTTGTTGAACCCTTTAACCACCAGTTTGGCCTTTTTGCGAGTAACTATACCCCGATCATCCCTTTTGCACTTAAAGATCCATTTGGTCCCTATAGCAACTTCTCCTCGAGGTAACGACATTAACTCCCATACTTCAAGTTTTCTGAACTGTGACAGTTCTTCTTGCATGGCTTCAACCCAAGAATTGTCTTGCAGTGCCATTTGCATGTTTTTAGGCGCTACTTGTGAGATAAAATATGAGTATAAACACGTGTGAAACGCCTCGGAGTCGTTGATCATTGATAAAAACATTGTGTTATTGTTCACACTACTCCTAGTTCTCACACCGGTATGAGGATTCCCTATGATACTCACAATTGGATGATCCTTGTTTATCCTCGATGTCTCAATCTCATTGACCTGAAGATTATCTCCCAAATTCGATCCTATTTCACTTACTAGAGGTATGACTTCTGACGGAGTAATTTCTACCCCATGATCACTGTCTTCGGAGGTAAAATCCCTTGTCTGATTCTCATTTGAAGGTAATTCAGGTTCATTTTATGCTGGAGACCAATCTTCAATCGTTGTTGTCTCAGATGTTGATGGAATGCTTGATCTTGGAAAACCTTGACACTCTTCGTTGAGATTCAATGATGAGAAGTAGCACTTAAAACACATAAATCATGGAATGTAGAAAAGTTTAGAATAACCTTTTTGTTGTACGATTCCACATTAGCCAATTGAGCTGCAAATTGTAGAATGGTCTGCTCCTCTGACTTTTCCAACAACAAAGGACTTGAATCTGTCTGTTGGGTGTCCTATGATTCTTCTTCAGCTCTATCCTTCCCGGTCTCAATTACCTTTGCCATAAAGGCTCTGGCATTCGACTCCGGATGAGTGCTCCAATCATACGTTCCATCAAGTTGTCTGTTGGATGACACATTTGTTAACAATTCAGCGATGGATGCTTGATTCCCAGAACCACTAGATTGATATCTCCCTTGGTTCTGATTCTAATAATTTTCTACTTTTGGCATTTGACACTCTCTGGGAAAGTGTCCTAATCCTTGACAGTTATAGCACTTTACCTTTGACTTGTCAAACCCAACTTTGTTGTTGCTAACGCTCAGATTTCTTCCTGTCCTCTTCATAAACCTCTTGACCATTTGAGTCACCATGGCGAGTTGCCATTGTAGGTCCATTTCTTCCAAGTCGTTAGAATCTACCTGATCGTAGTCTTCTTCCCACAGCGATGGATCGTTTGTTTTTCCTTGAACGCAATTGTCGTACGCTGTGACAAACGAAGATAGAAGATTTAGATGATATTTAGCTGATTTTGCGCTCATCGGCATTTTTGAATATCCTTGAGAAGTGGATGCTAAATGACTTGGTTTTTCTTCTGGTTTGGTAAAACCTAAGAACGCCCTGCTACTAGAATCCTCTGTCTCAACTGGAGTGTATTCTTCTCTCGAGAAAAATGTTGTGGCCCCTGACTTTAGTTCACTAGCGATTGACGGTTTTGATTTCCTAAAATACATCTCTGGATCTTGAACCTGGTCAAATTCCCGTTCCTTCTTATGTAACTTGAAGTTGTATGCCCTCAGCGCTCCAATAACCCCTTCAAGAGTTAGAGTCTCAAACTTCTCTTCATCATGCTTTATTAGTGTCGTGTACATCTCCCACTTAGCCGGTAAAGCATCCAGAAGTTTTTCTATCTTCTCAGTCTCTTGATACTCAACATTATGATTGTCAAGTTTAGTTAGCAGATGATAAAATCTAGTAATCGTCTCATCTAAAGTCTCATTCTTCAGTGATTTGAAGATGGCAAATTGCTGCTTCAGCATCTCTGTTCTTCCTTTTCGTACCCTAGGATTTCCCTCACATCTCTTCTCTAGAGCATCCCATAGATCTTTAGAAGTCTTATTATTCCTTAATATGTGTAGGATTTCCTGTGGTAATGCCATTCGAATAATCGAAAAAGCTCGGTTCTCAGCCTCATATATTTTCTTGTCGTCATCTTTCATGTTTTGATACGTCAAGACTCATTGTCGGCCTTCAAGCTCTTGCGTAGGAGGAACATAACCCTCATCAATGCATATCCACATGCACATGTCATTGAATTTTGCAAAGTCAACAAACCTATCCTTCTACCAATAGTAATCTTCCAGTTTCATCAGCTTAGGTGGAGAATTTGCTTTGCCAACCACATGGTCCATTTCTAGAAATTTTTGCAAAATCGACATTCTTTCAAAAACTTTTTGTTTTCGGACATAAACAATTTAATTTAAAAATTAATTTAAAATATGTTGGGACTGCTCTGCTCAAGCTGCTAAGTGATTCAAGCTGCTCAACAGTTTCATAAACAGAATGTGCTGATATTCAGGAAAAGATATTTACACGAAGATTCCAACATATCTACTATCAGAGAAGTCAGAGTCCTTCAAGGAAACAAATCAGAAAGCATTATAAATACATAGAATAGGTTTTTCTATTGTATTAAGTTTCTGCACGTTCAAGTTTTGTAATTGCTTTTTGTTTAAGTTTTCATAAGCCTCTAAGGTTGTAAAACCCTAAGAACAATTTGTGTTCTTCGTCTAATTAAACATATTAGAGGTGATTGTAATCATTTAGTTCAGCAATACAAGTAATTTTGTTTAGTCATTTATATTTATCTGTTATGGATTCCGAAAGCTTTTATCAAAATAAATAAGTGTTATTCCGCAAACTTCTTAATTTGACATTGATTCAGTACAAGATTATTGATTTATACTCTGCTCAATTCAAATCAGTTAATCTTAGGTAGTCACATTTAGATCCTGACAAAATAAATCCTTCGAACTAATGCAAGTTCGAATTAATTTAATTTTAAATTTGATTTATAAATTAAATTCGAATTGTTTTAAGTTCGAACTCAACAAGTTCGAATCGGACAACTTCAAATCTTCTGACAAGTTTGAAATTTAGCTAAATTCGAATGAAGCCCTAAAACAACTTCGAGAGGAGCGTATTCTGACAAGTTCGAAGAACCCTAATACCCCATTAAGTTCGAGTGCCGCAAGTTCGTGAAACGGCCAAAAATGCAATTTTTTCAAGATTTCAGATTCTGATTACTATTGAAAAAGTGAACTAAAGTGAATTTTTCCCTGTTACCTTTCTTGTGGAACTCTGAGAAATTTAGAAAACGGTGATTTTTCTGGTAAAAGCATCAAGAAACCAAAAATGTTCGTATGAACACGAAGGACACGAAGAACACTTGTTATGGCTCGGATACCACATGTCAGGTCACCTGTAGCATGGATCTGATCTTGACGCGACACCTTCCAACAAGTGCGGAATCCTCGTTAGCGGTTTAACGGATCGATCACAAAAGGAAACCGGAGACGAACACAATGATAGTCGTTACGATGAACGACCTGACACGTGTATTTCTTCGAACAGACTCTCTGAAATCTCACAAGTTCGTACATGCACTGATATGAGCTCTGAATGCTAATTTCTGTAAAACATCCTGTGGCATTGGCTTTAATGGAACCCTCTTTAGGCATCGAACCGGTTTGTAAAACATTTTCATCCACGGCTTCCCGGTCAACAGATCTATTCTCGATTCATCCATGACTGTCTTTCCATCCCTTGGCTTAATTCAATCGAACCTCCCAGACCGACCTTCTTTTCTGATAATTCTAGCTATCACTTCAGCATATTGGTCGTCTCCTAAGGTGGTTAGATTTTTCAAGCCAGTTCATTTATGTAAGGTCACCTACCTACGGATATGATCTTGGCGCAACTCCTTCCAACGAGTGCGGAATCATTATTAGGGGTTTAACGGATTGATCACACACAGAAACCCGGAGACGAACACAATGATAGACGTTACGACGAATGACCTGACACGTGTATTTCTCCGAAACGACTGTCTGAAACCTCTCAAGTTCGTACGTGCACTATACAAGCTCTAGGTGCTAATCTCTGTAAAGGTTTCTATTGAAAACGGATTAACTCTTAATTATAGAGGTTGGATTCGAACTTAGCTCAGACAAGTTCATTTAGGCCCAAGCCCACGAACTTGTCCACTATTCGAATTTAATTATAGAGGTTGAACTGAATCTTGCATAGCTTCAGAGTTTTGTGGTCGCAGCTTCTGACAGGAAAGCTATTGCTCAGCTATCATCCCTTTCTACCTCTCACACTACCTCTCTTCAAACATGTGTTAACCAACTTGCAGAGGTTAAGGATAACTTGGCTTTCTTAGTGCATAGCTTTGTAGGTTCAAGCCTGTTGCCAAAATTGTTGCTACTCAGCCTGTTGGATCCCTTCTTTCAAGCAAACCTGTTGTTGAAGGCTCTGTGTCATCTCCTTCAAGGGGGAGAAGATCTTTGCCTTGAAGAACAAGTCAAAGCGGGAGAAATCTTCATCTCCCTCTAAGGAAAAATCATCTTCAACAGGGCAAGCAGCAGGTCTTTCCCAAATAGGTCCTGTTGTAGGTGTCTCCAAAATTACTGAAGCTGCTCAGCCTACTCAGGCTGGATCTCCACGCCCTGCACCATCAAAGGGGGGAGGAATCCATTCCTGGGGACAGGCCAAGTAGATGGATACATCTGATTCTAGAACAAACTATCATAGCCATAACAGCTAAGGGCAAAGAAAAAGCCTTAGTAGACACTGACTATCTCAGGGCTGCTCAATTCAAATTCGATGAGTCTCAAGCCAAAGACATGGGCCTTCCTCTAGAGACTTACTATCAATTCAAAGAAGAGAAGCTTCAGATCCTTGAAAGACAAAAGAAAGAAGAAGCCTCTACCAAAGCTGCAAAGGCCTTTGCATACAAGGAGGCAAGAAAGGCTAAAATGTCTTCCTTGGATGTTCAAAGGAAACTGCTAGAGGCTGCAAAAGAGTCAGTAACTGAAAAAGGGGGAGAGAAAGAAAAGGTGCACATATCTCAGTGATCAAGTCAAAGCCGGTATCCTCCTCAGCAATAGCCCAAATACACTTTGACAACCTAGCAAGGAAGAAATTCTTTGATGTGTCTAACAGAAGGCTTGCCAAGGAAACAATTGTCGAAGTTGTCCCCATCTCTAAGAAAGGCAAGCAGTGAAAGATTAAGATAACCATGCTAGGTGCAGAAGGTCCAGAACTGGAAGCATATGAATACACTAATGTTGCTTGCATGGGGTACTAAGAGTGGGTTGAATTGGCAGTTGCCTTGAGTCAGTCAAAATTTGAAACTGCTTTCAAAACGCTGATGGAATGAGTTAAGAACCTGGGCCTGATCATAGAAGAACAAATTAAGGGTACCTCAGTGGTTGAACCCAAGATTAAGTCCAGGAGAAAGAGGAAGGACACTGAGCTGGAAGAACTCTTGATTATGCTTGATCAAGGCATCCTAGCTATTGAGATCAAAGGAGTGAATCACAGCCTGCCCAAAGGAGTTGAACCTGAGGAAGATAAACTTATAGAAGAGCCTGAGTTTGGGGTATTTTTTGTAGATCCCTTAACTAAGAAAATGTGATTCCAGAGAGCATCTGATCTGCACAAGGTTGGTCTTAAGAAGCTCATAGCTTTTAGACTCGCCAACTCCTTCAAACAATCTTCAAGATGGAGAGCATCTATCTGGGAACAGCTTAAAGGCTTCTATGAGAGAGGAGAACTTCAACACCTGATTTCATGTTTCCTAGTCATGAAATAGAAGATATTGATGAGATCATGGAGCATTTTGAACAGTTATTTAAAGAAATGCCACAGCAGCTTGAAGGTTCATCTACTACTAAGTAGATGAAGAATAGAAGTTGTCCATAAGTTGGACAGGCTTACCATTATTTCCTCCCACCATCAACAGTCCAATTTGTTGAAACTTTTCCTTGTACATATGTTGTACTTTATTACATTAGTTGTAATCTTTCTTAGTACATTAGTTGTAATATACTTTAGTACATTAGTTGTACTTTTATTAGAACATGTGTTGTTTCTAATCAATATCAGTGTATATATAAACTGAACTTTTACTTTAAGTCAATGTTCCAATTTTATTCCAGCAAATGTAATGTAAAAATATATAGTCATCATTGATAGAATCAGCTTAGACCTATTATTGCAAATAGGGGGAGATTGTTAGACACAAAAAGGCCTCAGTCAAACCTATTATACATCTTAGGGGGAGATTATTAATAAAACCTGTTTGATGCACTTGAAGGTATAACTTAAGGCCTGTTAATGCCTTATTGAAACCTGATAAGTGATTTGCAATATTAGTCAAAGCTGTTTACCCTGTTACATTTGTTGCAACTAAGGCAGATTGTCCAAGCTGTTCTTTGTGAACAAAACCGGTTCTTTGTGAACAGGCTAAACACTTTATGGAATATGTTTCCATGTCCACATGTATTGTCTTGGACCAAGAGATCAGTCTACAAATTCGAAGACAAAGTGGAAAAACAGAAGCTGCGAAGACTGCCTACGCTTTTCTGTTACATGAAGACACAGTGGATTCTTTAAATGGGCAACAGACCATTTCTTATATCAAAATGGCCATAATAGAAAATGAAAGGTTTAAACTTGACATTCCTCTTTTGTTTAAAGCCTTCTGTAACAGAGACAAAAAGAAAAAGACAAAGATTCTGCAATGTAAAGACAATACTGCTTTGTCAGAATGTGCAGAAAAGTATTCTTGTCTTTTTGGAAAGACATTCCACTATCTCTATGTCCAATGATGAAGCTTCATTGGGATTCTCAGTGAGACTATAAAAGGAAGCTTCTAAGAAATGTGAGAAAACTAAGAGTGTGATATTCAGAACGTGCAAAGAAGTGTGTTTTCATGCATGCAAAGTCTGCTTGAATAAAACAGTAACGTGGGTCCAAGCTGTTCTTGTTCAAGCTGTCCGTCTGTTTGTCTTGTAAACAGTGAGTTCATCTTTGTGAGTGTATTCATAGTAACTGGTCTGAGTGTTTCTTAGATTAGTAGAATATCTATTGTATCTGTCATCTCATCTTGAACCTTTTCGCAGTTCAAGCTTATTTGTAATTAACACTTGTTGATAATACATACAAACATTAAGAAAGTGTGTTGAAATTTTAAATAGCTGTATTCACCCCCCCCCCCCCCCTCTACAGCTTAGAGCAATATACTAGGGAAACCTTTTGGGACCTACACCTTCTTTCTATTAGAGTCATGAGGTTGTTGTAGTCGGCCCTCATCGTGCATTGTGTCTTCCCTGTCACGATCACGTAGAGCCTCAACCGTTGTTCTGGGCTCAATCTTGCAAAGGAATGTTGCGTACACATGGTTTGGTTCGGTCTGGAGCAGTCTTATCCCTAATGATTTGAGATTCGGGATGGTATAAAGGTCCACCTTCTCATTAACGATGCGAGTTCTTCTATAGAATTGGTGACTGGTGATGTGTCTGAGGATATGACTTCAGATGAGGATCCAACAGCACGAGTGGGTTCCGAAAATGAAGTTGTGTCTGGTGGGATTTCTCTTGTTAGTGTCTTGGGAGAGATGGGTGTTTGGTCAGCTAGTGAAGGGTCAATTTGAATTGGGGTTCCGGATTCTGAGCCTTGGCTGAGGGTCTTTTAATATGCGTCAGACGTAGTTACAGTGTTAGTTTTAGGAATAACATATAGAAATTGAAATATCTCTGATTGCTCAAGATATCTATTTTCAACCGAGGAAAAAAAAAATATCATTTCGCTCCATTTTTAGTCAAATAGTGAAGGTATTCGATTAGTAATGAAAAAAGGGGTGGAGGGGATCCATATAAATTGTTCAGGTAATCTAACTCTTCTAGTTCCATCGTCGAGGAATCAACTAATGTAGAGCATGTCAAAATTGGGTCAGACGGATGTGTAATTGCAGGTTCTGAACTGAGTGGTTCGAAAGCATTGTCAGACTCAGGTAATCATCGAATGGGATATTCTCACTCTCATCAACTATTCTCGTTCATTTGTTAAACACCTGATAGGAAGCTGAGTTCTTAGGATATCCAATGACGACAGCCTCATCGCCTTTAGCATCAAACATACAAAGGTTATCATTTTCATTAAGAATTAAACACTTGCTGTAACATCCGGCACTAAACCAGGTTAGCAATAATGACCTAATCTACATTTAATAGTCAATTATAGCCTAATCAGTGGTCATTAGAAATTAATCAAGTGATTAACAAGGTTTATTAGAATCAAATTCATCGGTGCGATGAATCGGGAAATCAATTAATCCGATCGATTTACGATATGTGGGATTAATTCAACTAAGTACATAATTAAATTATGATTAGTGACACTAATCATACACTAATACAATTACTTAACATTAATTATGCAAGACTAAAACAATTCATTAAAACAATGCATTCAAAAGTATTTTTGAATTTACAAGAAAAGGGAAATACAAGAATACATTCTAAATACTTTTATACAAAAAAATTATATATATATATAAACTTGACGTTTTAAGCGCATTTTATTTATAAACTTGTAATGTTGGGTGATTTAAGACATAAAAATCTATAAATATATATGTATCATCATATATTAGGGATATTAAGTCTTTATTATCATTTAGGACCCGTTTAATCTCGCTCGGTGCATCATCCATCATTTTACGCTAAAAAGCACCTTACGCTACTTTTACCATCACACGCTCGGTGAGTTCTCATAGCCCCTATTTTCACACTGTTATGTTTTGTGGATGAAATACATGATTCGTTTTTATATGGACACGGAAATATTTTCATTTCTATTATGTATTACACATTGGGTTCCATTAGCTCTGATATCATGAACCGTTAATTGCATTTATTTGTAAGCGCGAATATATTGTGGATAGATCTATTAGGAGTCATGTCCCCCACTCGGGTTAGTTGGATTGGCTAACAGCGGGTGCATATATATTCAACAAACGGTATTACGTATGGGAATACTGCACAGAGCAAACTCATTTTAAATTAAGCTTCGGTTGCATGATGGTTTATATGTAATACATAACAAGGGATTTATGATTTTATAAATTCAATCTCTATTATTGTTGTCCATACAAGTCAGATTTAAGTGTAAACCTATGAGCTCACCAACAATTTTTGTTGACGTATTTTAGCGTGTATTTTCAGGAAATTAAGGCAAGTATGCCTCGGACGTATTTTACTTTCAAGCTTCCGCATCCGTGGAGTCGCATGCATGTTTAAAATTTACGGAGATTTAGCTGCATTATTTTGGATATTTTAATTATGTAATTAAATCTCTGTATTTGTGCGAACTTCATTTCTCGTATCAGACTATGTAAAACATTGCTATGCTTTAAAGCTTTAACGATGTATTTTAAAAACGTCCATATAGTGGTCGTTCATTATGATTATGGTTACGCTTCCGCACTCGTCACGCCTCGCTGCCAACCGGGGTAGCAGGGTGTGACAGATTGGTATCAGAGCCATAGTTATAGTGAACTAGGTTGCATTAGTACCCTAGACTATAACTGCAGATAAGATTTACTGATTTTAGAAATATTTTGTAACTTGTAACTAACTGAAAGACTATGCATGGACCTTGATAGTAGAAAACATGTCCCACCAAGAGATAATCATCTTGTCCGACTCAGAAGAGGAGTATACCCCTACTAGCCCATGCAATCCGGAAGTATTTTCTGAGGAGGACCCGACCGAGGAGGAAGACCCCTCGGAGGACGAAGACCCAATGGAGGAATCCGAGGAAGAACCCATGGAGGAGGAACCCATGGAGGAAGACAGATCCGGAGACAATCCACCACTCCCGGTGGTCCCCTCTTATATCCCGTATCACCCAGAGGTTCCATCATTCAAACCATACCGCCCTCACCCCAATGGCCCAAAGATGCTCTATACGCCCCGCAAGAAAGTCTTCATGCCGAGACGGGAGTCTATCCCCGTGCCAGCACCACAACCAAGTTCACCACCAAGACGACGGGCAAAACGCCCGACGATGGGGCTGGATACCGGAAACCCTCCGGGAATGGAGACAAGAGGAGGGAATCCCTCCCCACTTTGAGATTGGAGGACCATCCTCCGCACCTATCTCGACACTCACTCAGGAAACCGCCGATCAGACCATACCACTTTTGGTAGCACGGTCGACCAGGCATGATCACCAAATTCATTCACTTAACCTAGATATCGGAGAGATGACCGCTCGTTTAGAGCGGGAGGAGTTACAAAACTCCAACATATATTGGGCCAATCAGCACGCCCTTGCGATTCAGCAGGACGGACTGAATGAGCTTCGGCAGCAACTAGCCGAAAGCCAAGCTCGGATCGAGGAGCTGACTTTGCGCCTCAATACCTTACAAAAGGGAGAGACCCCTGATCACTCCCACACCTATTATGTAATAGTGTAGGACTAAAATTTTCGGGTAATAACCCGCCCCCAATGTAAGAAAATTATGAATGATTAATGAAAATTGCAAGTTATTTATGAAATTGTGTATGATGATTATAGTGTTGTGCCTTAAGAAAAATTTACATCTTTAAGATTCAACTTCTTACGCTATGCTATTTTCTTTAAATAATGTCGCCGAGACGAGTCATGAGCGCCGCTGAAATTGAGGAGCTAGTTGCACAAAGAGTGGCTGCTGCTATAGTCACTTACGAGACCAACAGAAAAAGTTCAGCTAATGGAGATGGTGGTGCTAGCCGCACCACGGGAGGAACTGAAATCCACGCAAAAGGTTGTGGAATTAAAGGATTTTTATGTTGCAAACCCCGGTACTTCAACAGAACCGAAGGAGCCGTTGGCTTGATACGGTGGTTTGAGAACTTAGAATCTGTCTTTCGTGTCAGCGGATATGCTGAAGGAGATAAGGTGAAGTTCGCTACTCACACTCTACAAGATAGCACCCTCACATGGTGGAATTCCTATGTCCAGTCTATAAGTATTGATGAAGCCTACCAGCTCACATGGTCCGCGTTGAAGCAAATGATGACAGACGAGTACTGTCCGAGAAACGAACTCCAGAAGATGGAATTGGAGTTCTGGAACCTGTCGATGAAGGGAACGGATGTAGCGGGGTACACCAATCGATTTCATGAACTGAGCATTCTGTGCCCTCAGATGGTGACCCCGGAGTACAAGAAGATCGAACGTTACATTTGGGGACTTGCTCCTCAAATTCAAGGTAATGTGACTGCCTCAAACCCATCCACAATATAGGATGCCATCAGGATGGCAAACAATTTAATGGATCAAGTGTCCCGGAGGAATGAAGCCAAAGCCGGGGAAAACAAGAGAAAGTGGGAAGACAAGTCTGGGAAGAATACGGGTTCACAATCCAAGAAGCCCGAGACCATCAAGGCCTACGTAGCAGGAACTGAGTCAAGGAAAGGCTACACGGGTACCAAGCCTTATGGCACCCAATGCACCTTTCATCACAACAAGGGTCCCTGCCCAACTTGTGGATAATGCAAACGTATTGGCCATATGACCAAAGACTGTAAGTTTGGAACCCCGGGCGTCAATGGCGGCAATCAGGGGAGAGCTTTTGTGTTAGGAGCAGGTGACGCTCGTCAAGATCCCCACGTAGTATCAGGTACGTTTCTTTTAAATGACATTTATGCTTACGTACTCTTTGATACTGGGGCTGACAGGAGCTTTATATATGATAAGTTTAGTAAGCAATTGAATGCCACTCCTTTTCCCTTAGACAACTCTTTTTCTATAGAACTGGCTGACGGTAAAATAATAGAGGCAAGTAGTATCATTAAGGAATGCACACTGAAGCTGGCAGATCATCCCTTTAAGATAGACTTAATGCCTACAGAACTCGGAAGTTTTGATGTAGTAGTTGGTATGGATTGGTTGTCACACAATCATGCCGAGATTTTGTGTGGTAAGAAAGTGGTACGGATACCACTCCACAAGAAGAAGTTCCTAACAGTCCAAGGAGAAAGAAAGAACCGACAGTTGAATGTCATATCCGGCCTAAGAACATTAAAGTACCTTAGGAAACGTTGTCATGCAGTACTGGTGCAAATTGTAGAAAAAGAGTCGGAGGAGAAGCGACTCGAGGATATTCCAGTGGTTTGTGACTATCCGAAGGTCTTCCCGGAAGATTTGCCTGGACTTCCGCCGACTAGGCAAGTAGAGTTTCAAATCGATTTGGTGCCGGGAGCTGCACCGGTCGCAAGAGCCCCATATAGACTCGCCCCTTCTGAGATGCAAGAGCTATCCAATCAATTACAAGAGTTGATGGATAAAGGATTCATTCGACCATGTTCCTCACCTTGGGGAGCTCCGGTCTTGTTCGTTAAAAAAAAAAGAGGGATCCGTCAGAATGTGCATAGACTACCGAGAGCTAAACAAGTTAACGGTAAAGAACCGCTACCCTCTCCCCAAAATTGATGACCTGTTTGACCAACTACAGGGATCTAGCTTCTACTCTAAGATTGATCTGCGATCTGGTTATCATCAAGTAAAGGTTCGGGAAGAAGACATTCCCAAGACAGCATTCAGAACTCGATATGGACATTACGAATTCCAGGTAATGCCATTCGGTTTGACCAACGCACCAGCCGTATTCATGGACCTCATGAATCGAGTGGGTAAACCATATCTGGACAAATTTGTAATAGTGTTCATAGACGATATTCTCATCTATTCCAGAAATAAAGAGGAGCATGAACAACATCTCAAGCTGATCTTGGAGTTGTTAGAGAAGGAACAGTTATACGCCAAATTTTCAAAATGTGAATTTTGGTTGCGAGAAGTTAAATTCCTTGGACATGTGATCAACAGCCAGGGAATCCAAGTTGATCCATCAAAAATCGAGGCCATAAAGAACTGGGCGACTCCTAGAACCCCCACGGAAATCCGCCAATTTCTAGGACTTGCCGGTTATTATAGGCGATTTATCGAAAACTTCTCAAAGATAGCAGGTTCCTTAACAGAATTGACTCGGAAGGATGTGAAGTATATCTGGGGTGAAGAGCAAGAAAAGGCATTTCAGCAGTTAAAGCAAAGGTTGTGTAGTGCACCAATTCTGTCCTTACCCGAAGGGACTGAAAATTTCGTGGTCTACTGTGATGCCTCACACAATGGATTAGGTTGTGTGCTCATGCAAAGGGATAAAGTCATTTCCTACGCATCACGACAGCTCAAAATTCACGAGGTGAATTATACGACTCACGACTTAGAGCTTGGAGCAGTGGTGTTTGCTCTCAAAATATGGAGGCACTACCTGTATGGAACTAAGTGCACGGTGTTCACAGACCATAAAAGCCTTCAGCATATTCTGAATCAGAAAGAGCTAAATATGAGGCAACGTCGTTGGGTTGAACTACTTAGCGATTATGACTGCGAAATTCGTTATTATCCGGGGAAGGCGAATGTTGTAGCTGATGCCCTGAGCCGAAAGGAACGGGTTAACCCTTGAGAGTCCGAGCTTTAGTCATGACTATACACTCAAACCCAAACTCTCAAGTCCGCGAGGCACAAGAAGAAGCAGTCAAGGAGGGTAATCTACTGGATGAAGCCTTGAGAGGTACGGATAAGCAATTGGAAATCAAGCCAGATGGATGTCGGTACTTCATGGGCAGAATTTGGCTACCAAAACTCGGAGGAATAAGGAAGCTGGTCATGGATGAAGGGCATAAGACAAGATATGCTATTCATCCAGGGTCAGATAAGATGTATCACGACTTGAAGGGAATGTACTGGTGGCCAAATATGAAGGCTGACATTGCTACCTATGTCAGCAAGTGCTTAACATGTTTGAAGGTTAAAGCTGAGCACCAAAAACCATCAGGATTGCTGGTTCAACCAGAAATACCCCAGTGGAAGTGGGAAAACATCACCATGGATTTCATCACCAAGTTGCCAAAAACTTCTGGAGGTTATGACACTATTTGGGTGATTGTGGATCGACTTACCAAAACCGCACATTTCCTTCCAATCAAGGAGACTGATAAGATGGATAAGTTAACACGAATCTATCTTAAAGAAGTCGTCTCAAGGCATGGAGTGCCTGTAACAATTATATCAGACAGGGACAGCCGGTTCACATCAAGATTTTGGAAGTCATTGCAAGAAGCACTGGGTACACGCCTAGATATGAGCACAGCCTATCACCCGCAAACGGACAGTCAGAGTGAAAGGACGATTCAGACTTTGGAAGACATGTTAAGGGCATGTGTTATCAATTTTGGCAAAAGTTGGGGCAGGCACCTGCCATTAGTTGAGTTTTCCTATAACAACAGCTATCACTCGAGCATTAAGACCGCCCCATTCGAGGCACTCTACGGGCGAAAGTGTCGATCACCACTTTGTTGGGCTGAAGTAGGAGATAGTCAGATTATTGGACCTGAGATCATCCAGGAGACTACAGAGAAGATAGCCCAGATTCGTAACCGATTAAAGATCGCGCGGGATCGACAGAAAAGTTATGCAGACATTCGGCGGAAGGATTTTGAATTCCAAGAGGGAGATCGAGTAATGTTGAAAGTCTCGCCTTGGAAAGGCATAATCCGTTTCGGGAAACGAGGAAAACTCAATCCTCGTTATATCGGACCATTCAAGATCACCAAAAGGATTGGCCCGGTAGCTTACCGACTCGACCTGCCCCCAAAGATTAGTAACGTTCATAATAACTTCCACGTGTCCAATCTTAAGAAGTGTCTGGCTGATGAATCACTCGTTATACCCATGGACGAGCTGGAGTTAGACGATAATTTGAACTTCATTGAACAACCTGTAGAAATAATGGACCGAGAAGTCAAGAAACTAAAGCACAGCCGGATCCCGATAATAAAAGTCAGATGGAACTCTAAGAGAGGTCCTGAGTTTACATGGGCACGCGAAGATCAGTTTCGGGAGAAATATCCTCAACTGTTCTCAAGTACTCAAGAAGTGGAGAACACGAGCTAATTTCGGGACGAAATTCCCTTAACAGGGGGAGACTGTAACATCCGGCACTAAACCAGGTTAGCAATAATGACCTAATCTACATTTAATAGTCAATTATAGCCTAATCAGTGGTCATTAGAAATTAATCAAGTGATTAACAAGGTTTATTAGAAAATTCAACTCAATTAGAATCAAATTCATCGGTGCGATGAATCGGGAATCAATTAATCCGATCGATTTACGATATGAGGGATTAATTCAACTAAGTACATAATTAAATTATGATTAGTGACACTAATCATACACTAATACAATAACTTAACATTAATTATGCAAGACTAAAACAATTCATTAAAACAATGCATTCAAAAGTATTTTTGAATTTACAAGAAAAGGGAAATACAAGAATACATTCTAAATACTTTTATACAAAAAAACTATATATATATAAACTTGACGTTTTAAGCGCATTTTATTTATAAACTTGTAATGTTGGGTGATTTAAGACATAAAAATCTATAAATATATATGTATCATCATATATTAGAGATATTAAGTCTTTATTATCATTTAGGACCCGTTTAATCTCGCTCGGTGCATCATCCTTCATTTTACGCTAAAAAGCACCTTACGCTAGTTTTACCATCACACGCTCGGTGAGTTCTCATAGCCCCTGTTTTCACACTGTTATGTTTTGGGGATGAAATACATGCTTCGTTTTTATATGGACACGGAAATATTTTCATTTCTATTATGTATTACACATTGGGTTCCATTAGCTCTGATATCATGAACCGTTAATTGCATTTATTTGTAAGCGCGAATATATTGGGGATAGATCTATTGGGAGTCATGTCCCCCACTTGGGTTAGTTGGATTGGCTAACAGCGGGTGCATATATATTCAACAAACGGTATTACGTATGGGAATACTGCACAGAGCAAACTCATTTTAAATTAAGCTTCGGTTGCATGATGGTTTATATGTAATACATAACAAGGGATTTATGATTTTATAAATTCAATCTCTATTATTGTTGTCCATACAAGTCAGATTTACGTGTAAACCTATGAGCTCACCAACAATTTTTGTTGACGTATTTTAGCGTATATTTTAAGGAAATTAAGGCAAGTATGCCTCGGACGTATTTTACTTTCAAGCTTCCGCATCCATGGAGTCGCATGCATGTTTAAAATTTACGGAGATTTAGCTGCATTATTTTGGATATTTTAATTATGTAATTAAATCTCTGTATTTGTGCGAACTTCATTTCTCGTATCAGACTATGTAAAACATTGCTATGCTTTAAAGCTTTAACGATGTATTTTAAAAACATCCATATAGTGGTCGTTCATTATGATTATGGTTACGCTTCCGCACTCGTCACGCCTCGCTGCCAACAGGGGTAGCAGGGTGTGACACTTGCAACCAAAGACAAGAAAGTATTTGAAATTAGGTTCTCCTTTAGTAATAATCTTATAAGGTGTGTTACCAAACTATTTGTTAATGACAAAGTAGTTTTGAGTGTACCACGCAATGTCTACAGCTTCACCCCAGAAGTGCAGAGGCATGTTTATGTATGTCAGTATTGTTCTGGCTGCTCCAACAAGTGTTCGTTTCTATTGTTCCACAACACTGTTCTATTGTGAAGTTCTGGGAGCGGAAAAGTGGTGATTGATGCCGATGGAATCCAGGAATGTGGACATCACCTTGTTTGCGAACTATGTACCATTGTCCATTCAGATAGCTTAAGCTTGGAGTTGGAGCTACTTGAGTCATTTTCAGAAATGAGATTATCAGTTCTAGTGTATCGTCTTTTATGCTTAGAACTTTACCCATGTATATCTCGAGTAGTCGTCAACCATCACTAACATGTATTTCTTTGCGTTGTTATGTTGAACGCACATCGTGTAACATCCGGCACTAAACCAGGTTAGCAACAATGACCTAATCTGTATTTAATAGCCAATTATAACCTAATCAGTGGTCATTAGAAATTAATCAAGTGATTAACAAGGTTTATTAGAAAATTCAACTCAATTAGAATCAAATTCATCGGTGCGATGAATCGGGAAATCAATTAATCCGATCGATTTATGATATGAGGGACTAATTCAACTAACTACATAATTAAATTATGATTAGTGACACTAATCATACACTAATACAATTACTTAACATTAATTATGCAAGACTAAAACAATTCATTAAAACAATGCATCCAAAAGTATTTATGAAATTACAAGAAAAGGGAAATACAACAATATATTTCTAAATACTTTTATACAAAAAAAAATGAAAATACATGAATAATACATGTATATGGCTGGCTATAGGCATGTGTTTTTAGGGGTTGACTTCTATTTTTTTAATATTACTTTAAACATAATCATTTTGCTAAAAGGTGCACACCACCTCCATCTCCTTTTCATCATTTCATCACTTTTTCTCTTCTATAAATAGAGAGGCATTTCATTCATTTTCACCACACGAAAAACTCTTCTTTCCCTCTCTAAAAACCGGATCCACACCCACACACATCACAAACCTTTTCATTCAAGTGTTCTTGGTGAAATTCAAGTTTTCTTGGTGAAATTCAAGTGTTCTTGGTGTATATCTTGCAAAGATTTCAACTTCTACTCAAAATCATACTCTAAACACTTCAAAGTAAGTAAATACTAACTTATTTCATCTTACATTTATGTTTATACAAGTCTTGCATAATATATATAATCATCAACAACAACAAGTTTCATAAAAACTCAAGTTTATAAATTTCTAGTTTTTGTTTTTAAGTTGTTTCTTTAAATGTGTTTATGAATATATGAACACATCATAAAAGTGTTAATATTATGAAAACAAGTGATATATATGTGTTTTATAACTTTTATAACTTTCATACAAGTAGTCTTTGAATAAACAACAAAAATCATAAGTTATTTCAAGTCTATAAACTGCGAATTTTCGGAAGAAAAATTTTATCGACTTTGAAAAATCATAACTAATTCATAACTTAACGAAATGAGTTGATTCTTGTCTCAAACGTTAGATCTGTGTCTTAACTATAGATCTGGAAGTTTTCATAATTTATTTTGGAGTTTAAGAACTCCAGAAATTATTTGGGAAACCGAAAGTTTGACTGCTCAAAAAGGGCCAACATAGGGTTTTTAACTAGCTTTTTCACCAACCTAAACATCTCGAAAAATGACCGTTCTTGATTCTAAAAATCCTTTGTATATATTATTTTATTGTCTTAGTAAACCAAAGCCTAAAACATTTTTGATCTTGGTCAAAAACAGCCTCAAAGTAGGCCAAAAAACCTCCGAAAAAGCTGGAAAATTATATATATATATATATATATATATATATATATATATATATATATATATATATATATATATATATATATATATATATATATAAACTTGTAATGTTGGGTGATTTAAGACATAAAAATCTATAAATATACTTATTATCATATATTAGTGATATTAAGTCCTTATTATCATTTAGGACTTGGTTAAACACCTTCGGTTTCATCACCCATCAAACCACGCAAAATTGCATTTTTGCGCATATTTTGCCATCACAAGCTCGGTGAGTCTTCATAGCCCCTATTTTCACTATCTATTGGGGTGGAAATACATGCACTGTTTTCATATTGACATCAAAACTGTTTATTTCTTATATGTATTACATGTTTGGATCCATCAGCCCTCAAATCATGAACCATTAATTGCATTTATTTGCAAGCGCGAATATATTGTGGATAGATCTATTGGGAGTCATGTCCCCCATTCGGGTTAGTTCGGGTCGGCTAACAGGGAGTGCATATATATTCAACACACGGTATTACGTATGGGAATACTGCACTGGGCAAACTTATTTTAATTAAGCTTCGGTTGCATGATGGTTTATGTAATACATACACAGAATTTATGATTTTATAAATTCAACTCATCTGATAATGTCCATACAACTGGTCTTTTCGTGTAAACCTATGAGCTCACCAACAATTTGTTGACGTATTTTAGCATGTATTTTCAGGTGTTTGAGACATGCACATTTATCAGAAGTATTCCAAGGCTTCCGTTCATTTTGGAGTCGCATCGTTTTCAAACTCGGAGATTAATTTGCATTTTTCCTGAAAAACTAAAATGTGTATCTACATCTTGGTATTTTAAGAACTACTTACCCTGTATTTTGCTTATGTAAAACAATATTTATTTTTGAAGGTAAATCAATGTATTTTTGAAAAACGTCCATATAGTGGTCGTTCGTTATGATTATGGTTACGCTTCCGCGACGTCACGCTTCGTTGCCAACCGTGGTACGGGGTGTGATAGATTGGTATCAGAGCCATAGTTATAGTGAACTAGGTTGCATTATTACCTAGACTATAACTGTTACAAAACTAAGTTTTCTTCAATAACTGTGAACACATATATGGATCCTGATGACAATAACATGTCGAACAATATGGTTATTATCCTCTTTGACTCAGAGGATGAATTCTCACCCATGGAACATAGAAGCCAAGGTGACACTGAGGTATAATTTGGATCGGGAACCCACCTAGATTAAATAAATGACGATGTAATGGACTCGTCAAAGCACAAGGAGGGCAATTGTGGCCCTGCAACACAATTGCTCCACCATCACCACCACATATGCCACCCTACACCCTATTCAGAATCCATCCCAATTGACCATTAAGGAAGTTCACCCCTAGGAAAAGGGTGTGACAAGCACAACGGTAGTCTATCCCGGTACCTACTCATCAGCCAAGCCCGCAATTGTAACGATAGGCGAACGTAAGACAGTGGGGATGGATGCCTCACACTCTCCAAGAGTGGAGAAATAAGGAAGGGATCCAAAACCAGTTTGAAGTCGGAACACCATCTTCCTCTCAAGTGCCGACACTTACCCAGAAACCTATGTAACAAACGATGCCCCTGTTAGTGGCAAGGGCCGGCAGAAACGACCTCCAATTTCAACAAAATCCACCAAGAGGTCGGTGAGATCTTTACAAGGATTAAGCAGGAGGTAGTACAAACCCTAAATATACCTTGGGACAACCAGAATACCCAAGCGATTCAACAAGACGGAATAGACAAATTGTGACAGCGCCTAGCAAAGCGCAAAGCCCGTAATGTAGAACTAACCCAACGACTTAACGCTCTGGAGTACGAGGAAACCCCAGAGGCATCTCATAGTTAGTACCCTTCTACTATTTTATAGTATTTATCTAGGCTATACTATCTGATATATCTTAGGGTAAATATGGCTTAAGAATTTATCTGAAAATTCTGACCATATCATATACAAAGATTAAGTGTCAAGAACTTTTATGAGGAATCAAGTTTTAACTACAACTCTGCGTAGGAGAAGATAAAGTTGTGACTATCTGCCTAAGAAATTTCAAACCCATAGAATTATCCTCTTACCCCATTAGATACCACTTATGCATTTCTACTATTTGATACTGGTGCTGATAGAAGCTTTATATCCACTAAGTTCACTAAGCAGATAAATTCCATTAAGTGCTACTTATGCTATTGAGGTTGATGACAGTGACACGCTTAAGACAAATAATATAAGTCGACGATGCTCCTTAGAATTAGTAGGCCGACTCTTTGAAACAGACTTGACACCCATCAAATTGGGAAGTGTTTACGTGGTCATAGGCATGGATTGGCTATCGAAAATCATGAGGAAATAGTATGCAACAAGAACACGGTTCATATACCTTTAGCTAATAAGAAGGTCCTTACTGTCCAACGGAAAGCAAGAAATACCAAAGTAAGCATCATCTCTAGCATTAGGACCCTGAAGTGTTGATAGAGAGGGAGCCAAAGGGAAAGCGGCTCGAAAATATTGTTATTATTTATGGTTACCCCAAAGTTTTTCCAGAATACTTACCTTAACTCCCAACATCGAGGCAAGTCAAATCCAAAAATCGGCTTAGTATCAGGTGCGACACCAGTGGCTCGAGCACCAGGCCGGTTAGCCCCATCAATAGTGTATGAATCTTCCAACCAACTGTAGGAGCTCTTAGATAAAAGGTTTATGAAACCGAGTTCCTCGCTTTGGAGGAGCTCCGGTTTTGTTCATAAAGAAGAATGATGGAACCTTCAGAATATGCACCAATTACCGAGAGCTAACTAAACTAAAAGAATCAATACCCGCTCACAAGGACCAATGACTTGTTTGACCAAACTCCAAGAATTAAGCTTCTATTAGAAGATCGACCTAAGGTCTGGTTATAATCAGGTTAGAGTTCGCAAGAATGATATTCTAAAGACAGCCTTCAGATTCCATTTCGGTCATCATAAATTCCTATTAATGTCGTTTGGATTAACCAGTGCCCCAACGATACTCATGGACCTCATCAGGTGTGCAAACCTTATCTAGACAAATTCGTGATTGTATTCTTGAATGACTTCTTAATCTACTCACGAAAAAAGGAGGAGCACGAGCAAACATTTAAGACTGATTCTAGAGTTGTTGAAGAAAGAACAACTATATGCCAAGCTTTCTAAGTTTGACTTTTGGCTAAGATAGGTAAGATTTCTTGGTCACGTAATCAATAGTAAAGGGATACAAGTCGACCCCGCAAAGATCGAGGTTATCAGGAATTGGTCAACTCTTAGAACCCCCATAGGGATATGACAGTCCTTAAGATTTACCACTTATTATAGACAATTATCAAAAATTTCTCAAAGATCACCGAAGCTCTAACAAAACTGACCCGAAAAGACATTAAGTATGATTGGGGCAAGGATCAGGAGATATCATATCAGTTATTAAAGCACTATCTGTGCAGCACGGTTATTTTATCCAAGAGAAGCAAGAAATTTGTAGATTATTGTGACGCTTCACACAATGCGTTGATATAGAAAGATATGGTCATAGCTTATACTTTATGGAAACTTAAGGTTCACTAGGTGATTTATACAACGCATGATCTGGATCTTGAAGCAGTAGTCTTTATCCTTGGAGACATTAGTTGTACGGTATGAAGTGTATTGTATTCACAGACCATAAGAGCCTCCAACACATCTTGAACCAGAAAGAGTCAAATACGAAGTAGTACCGTTGGATGGAACTAATAAGTAATTGCAACTGCGAAAATTCGTTATCACCTAAGGAAATATAATGAAGGACACAAATTAAGATATGTCGTTCACCCCGGATCCGATAAAATGTATCATGACCTTAAGGAGCTATACGGGTGGCCTATCATGAAGAATGACATTGCGACATTTGTCAAAAAATTACTAACATGCTCCAAAGTTAAGATAAACCATCAGAAACCATTTGGGTAATAGTCGACCACCTAACAAAATCTGCGCGTTCCTACCAATCAAGAAGAACATCAGGATGAATAAGCTAGTCCAAACGTACCTCAAGGAAGTCGTCTTCGGACACGGAGTGCCTATTATAACCATTTCTTAAATGGATAGCAGATCTACATCTATGTTTTTGGCAATTATTACAGCAAGCTTTGGATACAAAGTTAGACATGAAGTACCACATATCACCCTCAGACCGATGGTCAGAATAATAGAACAATCGAAACCCTAGAACACACATTAAGGGCCTATTATGGATACTCAATTACCTTAGTGGAATTATCGTACTACAATAGCTATCACTCAAGTATTGAAGCTGCTCCGTTTGAGGCCCTCTACAGGCAAAAGCGTCGATCACTGATTTATTAGGAAAAAGTGGGAAATGGCCAAATCATTGGCGTTAAGATCATTCACGAAACTACCGAAAGGATAGTACGAATACGAAACTCACTAAAAGTTGCCTGCGATTGTAAGAAAGTTATGCAGATGAAAATAGAAAATCCCTGGAGTTCTAATTAGGAGGACGAGTACTGATGAAAGTCTCGCCATGGAAGGGTGTGATACGATTAGGAAAATAAGGAAAAACTAAACCCTCGATACATTGGCAATGCAAAGTCTTAAAGGGAATTGGACTCGTAGCTTATCGTTTAGAGTTACCACCAGAGCTTAGCAGCATGCACAATACCTTCCATGTTTCGAATAAGAAGAAGTGTTTATTAGAGGAGACACTTGTTACCCCTTGGAAGAGATCCAACTAACCGATAAACTTCGCTTCATCAAAGAGTCGGTTGAAAGCATGGATCGTAAGGTCAAAGGATTGAAGCACAGTTGTATACCCATCCTCAAGGTCAGATGGAATTCTAGACACGAACCAGAATTCACTAGGGCATGCAAAGGCCAGTTAAAGCAAAGATACTCTCATCTACTCTTAAGTAACAATACCCCTGAGGAAACAAGATAAAATTTCGGGACGAAATTCCCTTAACAGGGAGAGACTGTAACATCCGGCACTAAACCAGGTTAGCAACAATGACCTAATCTGTATTTAATAGCCAATTATAACCTAATCAGTGGTCATTAGAAATTAATCAAGTGATTAACAAGGTTTATTAGAAAATTCAACTCAATTAGAATCAAATTCATCGGTGCGATGAATCAGGAAATCACTTAATCCGATCGATTTACGATATGAGGGATTAATTCAACTAAGTACATAATTAAATTATGATTAGTGACACTAATCATACACTGATACAATTACTTAACATTAATTATGCAAGACTAAAACAATTCATTAAAACAATGCATCCAAAAGTATTTATGAAATTACAAGAAAAGGGAAATACAAGAATACATTTCTAAATACTTTTATACAAAAAAAAAATGAAAATACATGTATAATACATGTATATGGCTGGCTATAGGCATGTGTTTTTAGGGGTTGACTTCTATTTTTTTTTTAATATTACTTTAAACATAATCATTTTGCTAAAAGGTGCACACAACCTCCATCTCTTTTTCGTCATTTCATCACTTTTTCTCTTCTATAAATAGAGAGGCATTTCATTCATTTTCACCACACCAAAAACTCTTCTTTCCCTCTCTAAAAACCGGATCCACACCCACACACATCACAAACCTTTTCATTCAAGTGTTCTTGGTGAAATTGAAGTTTTCTTGGTGAAATTCAAGTGTTCTTGGTGCATATCTTGCAAACATTTCAACTTCTACTCAAAATCATACTCTAAACACTTCAAAGTAAGTAAATACTAACTTATTTCATCTTACATTTATGTGTATATAAGTCTTGCATAATATATATAATCACCAACAACAACAAGTTTCATAAAAATCAAGTTTATAAATTTCTAGTTTTTGTTTTTAAGTTGTTTCTTTAAATGTGTTTATGAATATATGAAAACATCATAAAAGTGTTAATATTATGAAAACAAGTGTATATATGTGTTTTATAACTTTTATAACTTTCATACAAGTAGTCTTTGAATAAACAACAAGAATCACAAGTTATTTCAAGTCTATAAACTGCGGATTTTCGGCCGAAAATTTATATCGACTTTGAAAAATCATAACTAATTCATAACTTAACGAAATGAGTTGATTCTTGTCTCAAAAGTTAGATCTATGTCTAAACTATAGATCTGGAAGTTTTCATAATTAATTTTGGAGTTTAAGACCTCCAGAAATTATTTGGGAAACTAAAAGTTGACAGCTCAAAAATGGCCAACATAGGGTTTTTAACGAGCTTTTTCACCAACCTAAACATCTCGAAAAATGGCCCTTCTTGATTCTAAAAATCATTTGTATATAGTAGTTTAATGTCCTAGAAAAGCAAAGCCTAAAACATTTTGGACCTTGGTCAAAAACAGTCTCAAAGTAGGCCGAAAAAGCTGGAAAATTATATATATATATATATATATATATATATATATATATATATATATATATATATATATATATATATATATATATATATATATATATATATATATATACTAGTAGTATACCCGTGCAAAGCGGCGGCGGCAACGAATAGTTTTCATTCAATAACATACTCGTTCAATAATATATTATATTTCGAAGAACTTATAGTGAGTGTTGCTTTGTATCAAAGAATAAACCAACTTTGAAGATGAACAAAGAGTTTCAGATCGTAAATGGTCATTAATGATGTCAACTTTGATCTGTTTCCAATCCACAAGAGCTTAAAACCATCTAAAAATCTAATTAGGTTCCCTTGTTTACACATCATAGCCATCAACAAATCCCTATCCACGTGAAAAGCCTTAAAATGACCATATAGCCACTTGAATTTACTTCATATTGCAAGAAAAAAAGCTCAGCCTTGACCGCCTCTTTTACATCACACATACATACAATCATTGGTCCAGCCAAAGAACCCTTTATATAGTCATTGATATATCAAAGGCAACCCATACTTTGCATCTCTTCTTTGGTATTCATCTCCTCTTTGATATTCAGATCATGAGCCCAAGCCTGTCTTTTGCCTATAATGAAACATCCGTTTTGTAACTAAACATATACGATACATGAGTCATAGAAAAGCCTATTTCAATTTTATAAATAGCTATCATAATTAACTTCTACTTGTGCTTTAATAGGATAATGTTGATTTATACCTACAAAATATGATAAATGCATATCTTTACATTCTTGACAACTAATACATGAGCATTCACACCCTCATTTGGGCATATAAAGTTCTGAAAAACATTAAAATCAAGTTAAAACAATGAAATATGTCATATTGTTGTTTTCAAATATGAATCTAAGAACACATACCATTACATTCTTATAATTGTTTCGTGAGGATTCATCGTCAAATCTGCACAAAAACCTCTAAAAAATCATCAAAAATGCATCAGAATCAAAGACATACACCGTAAAAAATGCATCAGAATCAAAAATTAGTTATAGTTATGAACTAAAATTTTCTCAACAGTCGAGCAGTTACAGTTAAGGTCATTGTGCGAAAAGCAAAAATTAAATTTAGCAGTAAATTAACTTAATCCGGACAAAGATCGGAAAGAAGTGAAGCCTATGCATCTATTGTCCGTTACCAGATCTAGACAAAGACTGCTTCTAGTGTTCTGAAGACGCATCAAAATTACTTCTTTGTTGTAATTTGTCTCTGTGCTCAAAACTGTCTTTGTGCTCAAAAAGTAGATTTATAGAAGCTAGAAGTTGAAACTTTTCTTTGCAGCCCTTTTGAAAAACTCAATTTACTGAAATAGTTAAACACAAATCAAAACCCACCCAAATACTTTGTCTTCGTGCTCAAAATGTAGTTTTATAGAAGCTAGAATTTGAAACTTCTCTTTGCAGCCCTTTTGAAAAACTCAATTTACCGAAACAGTTTAACACAAATAAAAACACCCTCAGATTCTATTATTATCTACATAAGAATATAATTGCTTATATAAAGTTGGCTTGAGCTCACAACCTAAGGTTCCGTTTGGCTTGTGGAATGAAAATGGAAGGAACATGAATTTATTTTTATGTTAATATGTTTATTGGTTGATGTATGGAATTATGAACTCAATAACTATCATGTTTATACTTCCATTACAGCTACATATACATGCAATTATGAATAAACAAAGGGTGAGAAGGATACTCACTACAACATCATCATCCTAATACCTCTTTGATGTCCACTTGGCATGAATAACATTATTCTCTTTGTTCCTGATCCGAGAGTGTGCCATGGTTTCAAGTCATGCTTCAATGATCCTGATAACAATGTTAGTAGAATGCAAGATACATATGCTAAAATGAAATGTATGAATGTGACAAGCTGGTGGAAATAAGACATTAGATAAACGTATTGATTACCAAACGGTAAAGTATATTACTTGTATACCTTTGTTAAATAATTGAGTCTTACCAATACTCAGTAAAAGCTATTATTATGTACCTAAAAAAAATCTATTGCAGCACAATGGTTTTATTTACAGATTAGACTTGTCATCTGATTCTCCGTATATCACATAGTCAACGATAATATAACAAGAAGCAGGAAATGGCTTTTGGATGCACATTACTGAAGCTGTAATAATAACTTGTGATTTCTATTGATTATTGAAGAAAGTAATAAATATAAATAGGTGTAAGTAATTCTCCTGTACCATAAGGAAACAAGTAAACACAAAACAGAAAGGAAACTAAGAGTGTGTGTGTGATGTGAACATCAGCAGATCATACTTGACAACAAAGAAATGCAGCTCTAAAAATATGAGAGAAATAACAGTCCAGCTATTGTCAATCAGACAGAAACAATTAAAACCATGCTGGTATCAACAATATTTGAAATCTATCCAAAGAAAAAATAAACCCAACATGTGGCAGAAACATTTTAAAAGCTTTTATTTTATGCATTACTAACAACCAGCTTTCCTTTCAACACCATAAACTTAAAATCCAAACTTTCGAGCAGCCAGATTGAAAATATATTTGCACAGCAGATGCTCTATATAAAAGAATTAGGATAGCCTGAAATGATAAAATATCAGAGAAAAACACACAAATTCCAACTATCAGATGTACTACTTTTAATTTATAAACATTAGTGAAATCGGTAACATGGGCTCCATTCGCAACATCACAGCAACAGTTCTCACACGCAAAACCAACATTCCTTGGATCTGTATAACAGTTGTACAAAGCTTTAATAAGAGGATGAAAGAGAGTAAATGGTTACACGGTAAATTTCTTAACTAAAATTAAAAAAAAAAAAAGAATAAAACCAGCACTATGAGTTTCTTCTTTCTTGGTATCCATGTTTCCATGAGGATATTTATGCCTTTTTTTAAATTTTTAGGTCTAAATCAATAAATCATGATCACCTACATTATTGTTTCTTCCTTACACATTTCAATAGCCTTAAAGAAAAAACCTTGAAGACGTCCCTGTCAAAATTATTATATTATTAGGAAAGAAAAAACTCTAAAAGACAATTATTCTTATAACATTAGAAAGAATAAACAACTCAGTGGTTCGTCAAGAGGTAATTTAAAAGACCTTGTTTAAAAGTTATAACGTAACAATCTATAATCTAAGATCAAGAAACTGAAATGATCTCTGAAGATCCATCGGTATCTAAGCTACAACACCTTACAATAAAATAGAGTTTCTTATGCCATATAACAGTATTTAATGGGTATTAATTAATTGTTGTAATAATAAACCCATGAATCAAAAACCGAATCTTGAGCGATAAATAATCATGAGTTTTAAGTTAAGGGATTAAGGGGTTACCTGAAATGAGAAGTATGACAATAACAGTGATGAGCCAAATGTATGCAAAATAGAAAGAACAAATAGCATTGTATAAAGAAAAAGCAAAACCTAACCAGAAACATATTCATGTTTCTTGATGGACTTGTCTTCCTCAGAATTAACGGTTGTGCAATTAATACGCTGCTTTATGGACAACCTAAAATTATAAGGAAGGATCCTAAGAAATATCTAATCGCCTGAATAAACAAAAGAAAACATGTAATGATCATACATGCATATATGTATGCTATGAAATGAATTTCAGTTATACCATGTTAAGAAACGATCTACATATAAATCACATAAAACAACATACAACCACCCAAAATACATAAATCCACAATACAAAACTGAGCAAATTGGTTCAATTTCATTACACACACGCGAGCGAAAAGTTATTGAGAGAGAAACTTACATATATAGTTAATGCATACCTAACTCTAAGAGGAACACACAATATTGTAAAGAAAATAAAAACAAAGAAAACTTCAGATAGGTTTACCTAGGAAAGAAAAGAGAAGCATTTCTGCTAGGATCCACAAGTAACCAAAAAAACCCAAATCTGCGATGAACATTGAAGGTGAAGATTGAAGAAGTTGAAGACCCAAATCTATCAAATCTGTGACAGAATTGCCAAAAAACACTAATAGAATGGTTGCGAATATTACGTTTCAGAGATCTATAAAGGAATTCTCAACATCAAAGACACTGCCGAAGATGGGGAGAGGAATGGTTGGGCACTATTTTGATGCATGCGACACTGCCAAAGATGAAGCGGCCATTGTATTCCTGCTTGATGAGTAGAATGAAGTGATAGTTTGGTTTCGTTGGAGATCTGTAAAATGATTTATCAACATCAAATTGATTGCTTTTTTTTTTTGCAAAATACAAAATTAATTGATTGTAATAACATGTAAAAACTTGAGACATTTTGTCTGTGATCTAATACCTTGGATAAACAAATTAGAAATTTAATGAAAGATGCATCCTTTGCTAGCATTATGGGCAGAGTTCAAATCTAGTTTTTTAAATCAAAACCAATCTGCAAGAACAGTTAACTTGGTTACCATAGCTCCCCATTCGTTGGAAGTGGAAAGAACAACCCTGCAGAAGTGTACCGACACTTGTTAGGCAAAGCAAGCAAGTTCCCCAAAAAAAAATTCCTGTAAAGGAAACTTTGGTATGGAAAAAATAATACAGTAGCTGACCAGTGGAGATGTGTTAAGGTAGAAACGGACACTTAGCCACTCATCTAAACATGGAATTTAATGAAGTCACAACCATGGTACAAGATTCATGGACTGCAAGGGTTGTGGGGGAAGTCATTGTATGCAAAATTTCCCTTGCATGTTGTAAAGACACTGTTGGGAGAATCGAATACTACCTAGATCATAAGGTTATTAATACAGAATGCGGATTTCATGTAATTTTGACCGAGAGGAAGCTAAGTATGTTATTTAACTTAACATTGTAGCATATAACAGCTATGATGTTTGCAAGTGCTAGCCATTATTTCAATGACCAAGAAAAGTAGCTAAAATCTGTTAAATTCTCGTGATAACAGCTAAGCAAACTCAACCACATATATACAAGAAATCGACCCAGAGGAAGACAAGTCCATCAAGAAACAATTAATTCTAAGCTGAACAAGGAAAGCCAATGATCAATATCTAACTGGTGGTTGTTTAATTAATAAACTTGTAAGAACTTAAGTTTCAAAAGCCAAGGCTTGTGAATGAGGGTGTAAACATCAGTTTATTATTTTAATCTTTAAACGTGTTTGCATTAAGCAGCGTATTAATTGCACAACTGTTTTCTTCTAAGTTGATCTTTGTGTGGTTCGAAGAATTCTGCTGGTTGATGTTAACAACTTTTAGAATGAATCAGCAATCCATCATGCTCAAAGAGTGAGTTTTCACATAATTAAGGACCAAATGTAAGCTTACACAACTTCCATGAATTGAAGGTTTAATACTTTAATCAGTTCACCAATTGAAAGTCTGCAGTGATGTGTTCTCTCTCCAGGTCCAACAGGATCTGATAGTACTTGCACTAAATAATACACTTCAGTCACCAAGAAGAAAAAACTAAATAGGTTGGGTTACCTTTTGATGGACAAAAATCCAGGGAGGTGACGGGAAAGCCCAAGTGAAGCCTCTTACTCCAGTGAGAAACCTCCATCTTCTTCACTGCTACTACACATACATCACCATCTTTACCTCCCCTGTAACATTATTACATTTATATGTTACACCAACGTTGAGTCAATAAAAGCTTCACATATATTGTCAAATTATTGTTAATATTTAAGAGGGGTGCTAAATTACACATGAAGTTTGACCACCCCATCAACAGATCAGTGACTCGGTGGTGTCTAGGGGTGAGCAAAAAACCTGTTTTACCTTAACCAAACCATTTTATTTTCAGGCCGGTTCTGGGTTCCCATAATTCGGTTCTGGTCCAGTCCAATTTTCTTTTTTTCTTTTTAAACTGGATACTTGACCATGATATCTGAGGTATCTCAAGAAAAATGATCACGATGACAACAGTGAATGAATAAGACTCAACCATGGGAAAATTTGCATTCATATCCACAAAAGTTGTGATTGTTGTTATAAATACCTATACACGTAATACAACAGCAAAGATGAAGTTTCCAAAATCTAGCAACTTCTATTTGAAACAAAAAATCTTATAAAGATTTAAGATTCCCATGTGGCCGGTGCCTATTTAACCTAAAAAACGACGGAACACTTACTGAGCTAAATATTTCCCATCCAAGATGATTAACATTACGCAAGCAGGTTTTCTAAGTAGTATTTTGAACCCAATTATGTTCCATGCTCTGATGTCCCACACAACTGTGATTGATTCATTGCCTGCAATTATAAAATCCACAAAAACAAAAAAGCACGTTAAGAGAGATTGAAACTTATTACCCTTTATGCAAAGGTAAAAATACCTTTTTGGACAGTGCAAAACAAAAATGGTTTTGTTCCATCCTTGGAAAATCGACATAGTTCAATTTTCTCATTCTCCAATTGGGGAAGAAAACAGAACAAAGCATTATGACCCCAGAGCTTACACGATAGTTAGTGCTACCACCAATATTTTGGTTTAAATAGATCTTACTAAATTTCTGTTCAAAGAGTTTACTGGAACACCATCATTTGCATTCCAAATCCTACCTGAGCCATAGGTGGATGTTGAAGCTAAGAACTCCGAGTCTAGGCTGAGAGTACAATAATCAGCATATCATCGGTTATTGCAGCCACCGCCACCACCTCCACGTCCACGATATCCACCACCTCCACCATACCTACCTTCACCACCGCCTCCACCACTGTTCTGAGTGCATTCCCTAGCCATATGTCCACTCTCCCCAAACTTAAAACAAGCGACGAGAGGGAGAGGGCGCACAGCGCTGTGCCACTGCTTGCCTGTTTGGCTGCTTTCGCTGGCGAGCAGAGCTCCGACAAAGGGAAGGGAGGAGCCGCAGAGGCCGAGGGGGGGGGGCGATTGCTTCATTGCTTATGTGTGTGTGTGTGTGTGTGAGAGAAAGAGAGAGAGAGAGAGAGAGAGAGAGAGAGAGAGAAAGTGCTTTTGCAGACACATAGGGTAGGAAGAGATGGGTTGTGATATCAACTTCCAAGATTGTTTACGTTTTCACAATTTCAACTTTATGATTGCAGAAGCGTGGGGGAGTAACAGCTTTTCATGTGTTATGCATGAGTTACTTGTACACAATGCATTAAAGACTTGTAAGTCTTAATTTTCAAGATTATGCAATATCTGATTGTACCTTGTGCATTGAATCTTGTAAAAAGCTAAATGCTTTACTATATATATATATATATATGTATACATATACATATATGTATACATATACATATATGTATATATATACATATACGTATATATATACATATACATATATGTATACATATACATATATGTATACATATACATATATGTATACATATACATATATGTATACATATACATATATGTATATATATACATATATGTATATATATATATATATATATATATATATAAATTTGTAATGTTGGGTGATTTAAGACATAAAAATATATAAATATACATATTATCATATGTTAGTGATATTAAGTCCTTATTATCATTTAGGACTCGGTTAAACACCTACGGTTTCATCACCCATCAAACAACACAAACTTGCATATTTGCGCATATTTTGCCATCACAAGCTCGGTGAGTCTTCATAGCCCCTATTTTCACTATCTATTGGGGAGGAAATATATGCACTGTTTTTATATGGACATTAAAACTGTTTATTTCTTATATGTATTACATGTTTGGATCCATCAGCCCTCAAATCATGAACCGTTAATTGCATTTATTTGCAAGCGCGAATATATTGTGGATAAATCTATTGGGAGTCATGTCCCCCATTCGGGTTAGTTCGGGTCGGCTAACAGCAAGTGCATATATATTCAACACACGGTGTTACGTATGGGAATACTGCACAGGGTAAACTCATTTTAATTAAGCTTCGGTTGCATGATGGTTTATGTAATAGATACACGGAATTTATGATTTTATAAATTCAACTCGTCTGATAATGTCCGTACAACTGGTCTATTCGCGTAAACCTATGAGCTCACCAACAATTTGTTGACGTATTTTACCATGTATTTTTAGGTGTTTGAGACATGCACGTTTATCGGAAGTATTCCAAGGCTTCCGTTCATTTTTGAGTCGCATCGTTTTCAAACTCGAAGATTCATTTGCATTTTTCCTGATAAACTAAATTGTGTATCTACATCTTGGTATTTTAAGAACTACTTATGCTTAATTTTGGTTATGTAAAACAATATTTATATTTGAAGTTAAATCAATGTATTTTTGAAAAACGTCCATATAGTCGTCGTTCGTTATGATTATGGTTACGCTTTCGCGACGTCACGCTTCGTTGCCAACCGGGGTACGGGGTGTGAAACATCGGTCCCCACGAATCCATGTGAATAGCTTGAGTGGCTTGGAAGAGCTTGACACTTGCTTCAGTTTATGGGACACCTTCTTGATTTTTCTTTTCTCACAAGTAACACACAGACGATCTTTGTCGAACATCAGATCTGTAGACCTCAAACAAACTGATTGGTAGTGAGTTTGGTTATGATGTTCTAGAAATTTAAGTGAGAGAATCTCATGTGTCACAACCAACACTATTGAGATAGGGCTTTAGACAACAGGCATATCGTATTGTTGACTCTGACTTTGGAAAGGTCAATAGTGTAGAGGTTTGAGTGTCGAGTTCCAGCAAGTATTTCTCTTCCCGTCGGATGCTGCATCATGTCGCTTTGAAGGATACTTCAAGTCCTTTATCGCAAAGTTGGCCAATACTGAATAAGTTTTGACTGAGACCTTGGATATAAGAGACTTGAGTAATATTCAGGTTATCCATTTCAACATCTCCATAGCCTCAGATTTAAGCGACGTTGGTGTTACCAAACTTAACTGAGCCGCCTCCAGAAGATAAAAAGTTGAAGAGGAGGGGCTGCCTACTATTCATGTACCATGAGCAACCAGAGTCTAACACCCATACACCTTTTTACTTGAAAGCAAAAAATGCAATCGGTGTGTGATGATTTGAGATATGGCATCTGAAATGGTTGTTCAGAAGCCATTCTAATGAATTATGGGTCCTAATTAGAGAAGATTAGAAACAATTCATTCAAAACAATCAAGTGGACTTTGGTACCCAATTGTTGTGATATTTGGGTCCTGACTGATTAACGTGCTCGGTTAATCTCTTATAGAAAAGAAACGATCTGACATTCGTTTCATTGAGAGAACACTTATTGTTTATATTTGCAGGAAGAAACAACTTAGGAATCCATACAGAATTACATTTTAAGGTCTATTCTGATTTATTTTTAACCTTATGTTTAGGTTTTTGTTGGCGATTGTTCATTTTGATCACATGAGCAAAGTTGATTAATGTAGGCATAGACGGAGTGGTTTGTGATTGAGATAAATCAAACAACTTCTTATATGAATATCTTTTAATAGTGGAATCATTTAAAACATTACAATCAAACAAAGCAGAATTGTCGATGAGTGTTTTGTTTTCTTTTGGATTTCGACAATAGGGTTCAACTCGATGAGTGTTTTGTTTTGTTTTGGATTTCGACAATTCTTCTTGGCCTTTTTGCAAGTGCAAGTAGAATTGTCGATATCCCTTTTTGAAAGAGTTTTTGAAGTATTACCTTTATGAATAGTAAAAGGTACAATCATTGGTTCTTTGCCTTTCTTTATGTCAAAAAGATGTTTCTTTTATTGTTAAGAGTATGAGTCTTTGGTTTCGGAAGCATTTTCCGCGACAACTATAGGAGTTGTATTGTGGATGACAGAAACAGGTAGAGTCAAAATGTTGGATTTTGAACTAAATTGAGACTCTAAGTTCTTGATGAAGGCTAAGAGTTGATCTCGTTCCTTATCAAATGATTTACCATCTATTTTAAAATTTTGTTAAGAAACAAAGAACATTTTCCTTGCTTCATTAAATTCATTTTCTTTTCATAAGAAAATATTTCTATCAACATCAAACAGATCCTTTGCTTTTTTTAGTTCTAACTCAAAGTCACAGAATTTAAAAGCAGACTGATTAGAAATGTCGGCAATTAAAGAGTTAAGGTGAGCGATTTCGGCTTCGAGCTCTAATATTTTACTTAATAAATCATTTCGTTCTTGCTTAATAGATCGTGTTGTCGTTTCTAATATCTATTCTAGATCAGAAGCCCGTTGTTCTAAAACATTATATAGAATATACTCACGAGGTTTTGGTAATGACGGGTCAGTTATGACTTCTTTTGCTTCAACAAATTCTTCTTCACGAACGGTTTTTACTAATTTTCAAGTGAGAAAATCATGATTTAACCAATTGTAAACAAATTAGGTTTATCAGATGTTGCTCGTTTAGCCTCTTCTTCGGTTAACACTTCAGGCCATGTTTTGTTATACGACATAACTAATCCCCAACCGATGGTGTTCACATGATATAAAGGAGTCTTCTTTTTTATTATCATTTCTTCCATGACTCTAGGACCTACATACCCTAAACCCTCTTTAGATTTCACCTCTTTAGGCCGATACATGTTTATAGTTTGACCAATTTGTCTGCGTTTATAGAATTTGTCGTCCATGTCTTCGAGTATTTATTTCAATTTAGTTCTTTCAACCAAGACAAATTTATACTTTTGAATACAGTCAGATTTATGTACTTTAAGCAACTAATGTTGATATTCTAGTTCCAGACAGTTTAATTGATAAATCCATTTTCTCATTTTTAGCCTCGGACACCTCTTGTTGAAGAACTAAGATATTAGAATTTAGATCAGACTTTTCTGATCTAGCTTTTTTAAGAGCTATCTGAAATGCCTCTAATTTCTTAGCTTCTTTTTTAACACTTTAAATTCAGTTAATGATTATTCAGGATGTAAACTTACCTCAGTTCAGTTGCAGAAGAATTCTTGCTGGTGTCGTCATCTTGTTCATGTGCCATTAGAGAGACTTTGGAGACTTCACGTATGTCCTCTATGTGTTGAACATCAGCAATGCAGCACATGGAATCTACAACATCCTCTTCTTCATTATTAGTGTATTCAAGCCAATGTTCTTTTTCAACAGACATAGCTTTTCTGGCGTTTTGTTGCTTGCCCAGGTTATACTTCATCTTGTAGTACTATTCATTCATCTCGTTTGGAAGATGACATTCTCAAGAAAATTTCCTGGCTTTTCATAGTTGAAGCCTCCTTTTCCCTCTTTCTCATCAGGCTTCCTCTCGTTAGGCTTTGATGTCTCAACTGTCTCTTTCTTTTCATCAAACTTCTTGCTTTTCGATTCCTTACAGAGATTTTTTTTAATTCTTTGGAAACTTCTTATGAAATTCACTTGTGAGGAGTGAAAATTGTCTTTTAAGATCACTAGCCTCGAAGTCAAAGTCTTCAGCTTCGGAGTCAAGATCAAAGGAGTCAGAGAGGACTTATAGTAATTTGGTGGCCATAGATGAGTGCTTGAGTTTCTTGTTAACCAGCAGAGCAAGTGAATCAGTAGTGGTAGGTTCATCTACATTCTTTGATTCAGATGTGCTGAAGACTTCTAGTTTATAGACTACCAAACTATTTAACAAATCATTGATGCTGTTATGATTGATTTCTCTAATCAGCCAGACGAATTGCTTCTATTTAGGCTTTTGAAGACCATTCTTTTAGAGTTCATTCATCATAGAACAATATCGGTGATAGGTAGCTTCTAGGAGCTCTCCGTCCTTGGCAGAACACATGTCGTATTTGTTTAATTGATTTGCTTCTCTTTGCTTACCATTTTGATCATTACCTTGCATCCATCACACAATCTCTTTCCACATCTCATGAGCAGTCTTGAAGCTATCAATGTTGATATATATCTCACCCGGAACAACCTGCATGATGAACGATAGTGCAAGTCTATCGGCTTGCTTACGAGTTAATTGTTCTGGTGTGAGAACCGCTTTGTCCTTCACATCTAGTTTTATATCAGCATCGTGTGGTAGTTCCAGACCAAACTTTGCCGGTACATTACAGATTGAGTCAAGGATGTTCTCTGCCAAGTCATATCTTTCAATGGATTCGATGAACTGAGATTTCCACAATATGTATCGTCCCCTGTATAGAATCGAAGGTCTAACGTCCGATCCCATTGCGAGTGTATCATGAATCATGTGAGTGCTTCTTTGAGATCGAGATCGGTAAAGTGCTTTGAAAAACTTAGTGTGCTTGCTGTGTGATCTGAGAGTTGTAAGAGAACTTGCGGGCACAGGTGTATCCGAGAATTGTAACTCTCGGATAACAATTGGGACCTGACTTAGAAAACTTTAGGGAAGTTAGCCAAAATGTGACAACTCACGGACATAGCCTTACCCAAGAGTTGTAACTCTCGGGTATAACAATGATCGATAGTCATACTTCAAAAAATTTGTGAAGTGAGACCCAATAGTGCAACTTTCTTTTCAAGTGTTATTCGAGAGTTGTAACCCTCGGATAATACATTGATCGATAGTTGTTGATGTAGTGTAGCAAATGGAAAATAGATTAATCTGTTGATTCTAAGAATTCCAGATTAATCTCTGCTAATATTTTGTTGCATCCGTAGAATTCCAAACAGTTAGGCTTCAGACAACCGATTTGAACTCGGAATTTGGAAATTGAAAAAGTTTTCTTGATTGATAATCTGTTTTCTTATAATACTTCAACATATATTATATAGAAATGGAAAACTGAAAACGGGTCAAAAAAACCCAACGGGTCGACCCAGGGAACCAAAAGAAAAACCCTAAAAACCCATAAAAGTCACAAAAAAGGCCCATAACTTTAAATCCGGGTCGAATTTGGGCTCTGCCTTTGGCTATTTGACATTGCGTCGAGCTCGAGCCAATGAACATCTGGACACCTGACGTGGCCCAAACGGAGACCCGAGTCAAAAGATATGACCATTTCCGTTTAGCCTCTTTTGTTACGAATCCTGTCTTAAGCCTCCAGAAACAATAAGGCCCGATCATCCACACTTGCGCCTGCATCATTCCCCACTAGGTAGACAAAATTCATCCTCGAATCTGCAATGGGATCATCTTCTGAAGAATCTCCATGGAAAGGCACCAAATGCTTCACATTGAAAACATCGGCACACCGGATATGATTTGGCAATTTCAGCGATAAGCATTAGAATTTATCTTCTCCACTATCCCCACTGGTCCAATCTGCTTTGAAGATAACTTATTGTACTCACCGACTGAGAAACGATCTTTAGTCAGAATAGCCCAAATGAAATCACCAACCTCAAAATCCACGGGTCTGTGATTTTGATTAGCATCCTTCTTGTATTTTGCATTGGCACGAACCAAGTTGTCATGTACCGCCTTATGGACTTCTTGTAGCCCAACAACAAAATCTTGCACTTTCTTTGGAACAGAGCTTGAGATAGAAAGGCTAATCAGATCCAGTGGGCCCCTAGGCTGAGTAGAATACACCACTTCAAATGGACTGAAACAAGTACTTCTGTTGACCACAGGATTATGGGAAAACGCTGCATGACACAACTTAAGATCCCAGGCCCGCATGTGTTCACCCACCAAACACCATAGAAGATTACAAAGTGATTTGTTAACAACTTCGGTCTGCCCATCAGTCTGAGGGTGACAGGCACCGCTGAAGTTAAGCTCTTTGTTCACCATATTCCATAGACTGCGCCAGAAATGACTCAAGAAATGAGTGTCCCGATCAGAAACAATAGTAGAAGGTAACCTATGCAAATGGTAGATCTCCCTAAAGAACAACTAAGCCACATGAACCGCATCGGCTGTTTTCTTGCATGCAATAAAGTGTGCCATCTTGGAAAAAGGGTCAACCACAAGAAGATCAAATCATTACCCCGTTGCGTTCGGGGCAACCCAAACCCAAAGTCCATACTGATATCAACCCAAGGTTGTAAAGGAACAGGCAGAGGCATGTAAAGCCCAGCATTAGTGGCTGAACCCTTGGAAGCTTGACAGTTCCTGCACCGCTTAACAAACCGCTCTACCTCCTTTTGCATTGTAGGCCAAAAATAAGATGATTGCACAAAGTTTAAAGTGTGATCTCTGCCTACATGCCCTTCACCATCTAACTCCTTTATTATTTGCAGACGAAGACTGGAATCAGGAATGCATAGTTGATTCCCCTTGAAAAGGAACCCATCATGCAACAAAAAATATGTCCGCTTCCCAGACTGAACTTCCTTCAAAACAACAGAAAAGTAAGGGTCGCCTACAAACTGCTCATTGAGACTGTCAAGGCTTGGCACTTCGACTCGCATGGATACAAGCAAACTACTCACCTGCTCAAAGCATCTTCCACCCGATTAAAAGTTCCAGACTTATGTTTCACAACAAAAGAAAATTTCTCCAGAAAAGCAAGCCATTGCCCATGCTTATGAGATACTTTGTTCTGACTGTGAATGTGTCTTAAGGAGTAATGATCCGTGAACAGCACCAAACCTTATGGAACAAATAATGCTGCCAATGCGTCACTACTTTGACCACTGCATAGAATTCAAGATCGGGTGTATATTCATCAACCGTTCTGGCCCCCTGCCTGAGATTCTGTAACCATTGGAAGTTATGAGGCAGAAATTTGGACCTCATATACTTCTTCCTCTTCCTCCACATTTCAACCTTTGGTTTACCCAGACAATTTCGTTTCTGTTTCAACTGCTGCCACCATGCCGATGCCCTACCGTGGAGCCTGGTGGCGATCAGTGATACCCTTTTGTTTTCGGGTACCTCTTTGAAATCGAACACTTCCTCAACCGTAGCCAGCCAATCAATGAACCCCTCTGGATTCAGACTACTCCCATCAAACTCTGGGATCTCAGTCTTAAATTCGGGGTCCAAGCGCCTATTATCATCTGTTAGGCACAAAAAGGCCTCACTCAAACCTGTTCTGCATCTGAGGGGGAGATTATTAATCAAACCTGTTGATGCCTTTGAAGGTTGAATTTAAGTCCTGTTATATGCCTTATTGAAACCTGAAAATGATTTGCAATTGTGAAGACCTTCCCTTACGGGGCAGTCCTCAGAGTCTAGGTCCCACACCATGCAACACGATATCAATCATAACTAAGATAGAGTAATTTAAGTTGCGGAATTTCAGATTACAAGTACAAACATTAGGATAAGTTTAATACTATTATAGTTCAGATTACAATATTCAAAATAAACTTATAAAGGGTACCATCTAATCTAATACATGTCATCATATGATCAATTCAAATCTACCCAGACCACCACAAGTATCTTCTGCCAATCAGTACCGAAGGTTTTTGTTGAGTAGTGGTCTATAGAATACTTCAATCTTGATCTTGTAAGACCTAAGAAATAGGTCCTGCAGGTGACTTTCCTTTACCTTTTCCTGTAAAATATTAAACAACAACTGGTAAGCAAGGCTTAGTGAGAATATAGATTTTCAGGTTACATGCATTAATCAAGCGGATCATGGGTCAAAGCGTGATATGTCTGGACTGCCGCTACAGCCACTCAATGATTGAGACATAGAACTCAGGGAATCGGATGATGTTCAGCCCACGCTCACGCTTTTAGTGGAAGCTATCCACTCATGCTGGGCTAGCTACCAGCGGTCTTCATGGGGGAACATCGGAATATCAATACCAAGTTCAATAGAACTGGTGACATAGCTAGGTCTAGAACAATAGACCGATAAGGCTAATTATTCTAAGCTGAATCAATGTGTCAAATGATGCGATCAATAAAGAAAGCATAGTGATCAAAGTCATGATAGCAATAACATATGAAATGAACTATAAGTACAATGTCATGTGAAATGATAAGTCAAATTAGCTATCATGATCCACAGGGCATCACCGAACCATGGTGTGCACAGGTCACAATCCAGCTGAGCATTCATGAATGTCAAATAAACTGTCATCAACAATATATCTCAATCGGAAGTCTAGCATGAAAAACTGAATATCTATAACTCACCGGTTCTGGGGTCTTTATCTAGCAGATTTACAATCCACCACCTGAGTTATCTCCGGATTTATCTTTAATCTTGATCTATATGATCTCTGGCTTTTCTTTTCAAATCAATGACCCACTTTCAATATCTTTCAATCTTTTGTTCAGAGTTATCTGAACCTGTCCAGAATAATTATTGTATCATATCATTAGCTTATAAATCATTATTTCATCTGATCTGATTACTGATAACTCATCTATCCTTGTTAGTTCCTTTTCTTTGTTTCTTTGAATTCCCAAAGGATATATATATATATATATATATATATATATATATATATATATATATATATATATATATATATATATATAATCATGTTGATTTATAAATCTTTAATTACTATAATCATTTAATTCATGGTTCTTGTATTTATAAAAATAATATCTATTTGTGATGTTAAAATATCAAAACACAAGGCTCGGATTCGGATTCATTAAATTTGGACCATCAGGATCGGATATCCGGATTCGGATCAATCCGGACCATGCACCCGGATTCGGACCTATCCGAAATGGGTCAACCGGATTCGGACCGGGCGGAACCGAAATGAATGATCCGAATTATACCATCCGAACTCGGTCATCCGAGTTCGGACCACCTTTCACCCGAAATGCTTCATCCGAAATCATGAGATCCGAAATGGGGCATCACATCCGAATCATAGGGTCCGAGACAAGGGATCCGAATTGGTGTCGCTTATCCGAATTCGGACTTAGCCGAATTCGGATCCTACATGTTCATATTTTCCCAGATTTGTTCTTCATGTTCTTAACTTTTATGCATACGGGTTTTTACATAAAATTCACTAAATTCATTTATATTAACATGCAATGTCTTATATTGATATATTATCATTATTGGATTGTTTTTATATCATTTTCCCTATCAAAAACATCATAATTTTGTCAAGATCATCCAAATTATATACTTTTTGTCAATAACCCATTTTCATCAAAATTTCTGATTTCTTCATGATCCAACCCAAGAAATTAGTTTCTAGTACATCTAATAACTTAGATTTATCATAGTCTACTAGAAATCTATACATGCATTACAAATTTTCATGTTTTAAATTCTTGGTTTCGGTTTTTACACAAACCGAACTAAACATACATATATTTCGAAACAAAAGAAATTATTACCTCAAATCTTTGTAGTTTGATGATGTTGGTTGATTGTTGTAACTCTTTACTGCATTGATTATTCAATTAATGGACAATTTATAAGAATTTTGATCAATTTGATGAAGATGCCGTAGATGAGAGAAAAGAGAAGAGAGAGAGTAATAGGATTAATTTCTTGATGTTAATGGTCATAAATGACCAGATTTCTTGTTTTTATTTCTAATCTTTTGGATTTTGGCAACTTTAATCCCTCCACTTTGTATTTTACATCTCTTTTATATTTAATCTTTCAAATACATTATAACATTTATATAATTTAATTAAATATTCTCATTAATTAATTAAATTACAACTCAAATAATGTAATAAAATTACATTATCAACTCAGATGCAGAAATTAAAGTTCAGCTTGGAAGCTAGGTTGTTACAGAATGGGCTCCACCACGCATAAACTTCGTCCCCGAAGTTAGCTTTGTTCGAACAGACTTGGATATGTTGCTTTCATAACATCACTGGATTCCCAAGACTGATGCGAACCCTTGTGGTGTTTCCACTGGACGAGCACCATCTGTATCTCTTTATTACGAAGCTTTTTGGTCTTCGAGTCCAGAATACATTCTGGCTCTTCAACCACTCGAAGCTTCTCATCAATTTGCACATTAACGTGTGGTATCTGAACTTCTCTTTCATCAGCTAGACTCTTTCGTAAATGACTAACATGGAATACAGGATGTATTCCAGCTAAGTCAGTTGGCAGTTCAAGACGATAAGATTGATTTCCTATCTTTTCAATAATCTTGAACGGGCCAATGAATCTCGGAGCTAGCTTGTTCCTTTTTATGAATCTAACCACATTTTTCATTGCGGATACCTTCAACATCACCCAATCGTTAACTGCAAAACTGATCGATCTGTGACGATTATCATAATACGACTTCTGCCTGCTTTGAGCTTCAAGGATGTTCCTTCTAACAAGTTGAATCTTATCATGAGTCAACTGTAGAAGGGCAGGACCTGCTAAAGGCGATTCACCTGTTTCGCGCCAACAGGTGGGAGTTCTGCACTTTCGTCCATATAAAGCTTCAAAAGGAGCCATCTTAATCGTGGAATGATAACTGTTGTTGTATGAGAATTCGACCAAGGATAAATGGTCATCCCAGTTACCACCCAGATCAAGAACGCAGGCACGGAGCATATCTTCCAGAGTTAGGATAGTGCGTTCACTTTGGCCATCTGCATTAGGGTGATAAGCTGTACTCATTGAGATTCGAGTACCCAACCCGTCTTGCAGTGCTTTCCAAAATCTCGAAGTGAAACGACTATCACGATCAGAGACGGTAGATTTTGGCACACCGTGACGTGAAATAACCTTAGTGATGTACATCTGTGCCAATCTATCAAGTGAATATGTCTCTTTCATCGGTATAAAATGCGCTGACTTCGTTAATCGATCTACGACTACCCAGATGGAGTCGTGTTGTCTCTTGGTCTTTGGCAATTTTGTGACAAAGTCCATGGTTATATGCTCCCACTTCCACTCAGGAACTGGCAGTGGTTGCATATCCCCGAAGGGCTTCTGGTGTTCTGCCTTAACCATTTGACATACTATGCAGCTTTCAACAAATTGACCGATGTCTTTCTTCATTCCTGGCCACCAATAATCCGCTTTCAGATCGAAATACATCTTTGAGCTGCCAGGATGAATGGATAACTTGGACTGATGGGCTTCGGATAGAAGAGTGTTGCGAATAGAACCATATTTAGGAATCCAGATTCGGTTTCCCTTGAGACATTGAAGTCCCAAATGATTCATAGACAGAAATTGAAGTTGCCCTTTGAGATTTTCAAAACAGATGTTCTCTTCTTTCAAGGCTTCGGCTTGAGCAGATTTAATATCTTCAATGAGATCAGAAGAGAATACAATTGGGGTCAGGGCATAGCAACACTTTTCCGGATAGACTTTTCTACTCAATGCATCCGCGACCACATTGGCTCTGCCGGGATGATATAGGATCTCGCAATCATAGTCCTTGATAAGCTTCAAGGACCGACGCTGTTTCATGTTTAGATCCTTTTGAGTAAAAAGATGTTTGAGGCTTTTATGGTCGGTGTAAAGCTGACACCGAGTCCCATAGAGATAATGCCGCCAGATTTTTAATGCAAAGGTAATGGCAGCCAACTCAAGATCATGAGTTGGTGCACTTTTCTCATAATCCTTCAATTGCCTTGAAGCGTAGGCAATGACTTTTCCCCTTTGCATGAGGACACATCCTAAGCCAGTACCAGATGCATCGCTATAGACAACGAAATCATCATTGCCTTCTGGTAAGGCAAGGATTGGCGCTTGAACGAGTTTCTGCTTCAGAATGTTGAATGCCTCTTGCTGTTTATCGGCCCATACGAAAGGTGTATTCTTTCGTGTTAGCATTGTAAGTGGCACAGCAATCTTCGAGAAGTCCTTAATGAATCGCCGATAGTAACCAGCCAATCCAAGGAAACTTCTGATTTCGTAGGCATTGCGAGGCGTTTGCCATTTTTGAACGGCCTCGACTTTGGATGGATCAACAGAGATGCCTTCGCCAGATACAACATGGCCAAGGAATTGAATCTATAAAGAAATCAGAACAGAATTCAAGTTTTGAAACAACAAACGCTTTAAGAAATAACTCGAGACAACGTAAGATTTTACCTGTCTGAGCCAAAACTCGCATTTTGAGAATTTTGCATAGAGTCTTTCATTTCTCAATAACTCTAGCAATTGACGTAGATGAACAATATGATCAGCCTCCGTTTTGGAGTAAATCAGAATATCGTCTATGAATACGATAACTGACTTATCCAGCATTGGTCTGCACACTCGATTCATGAGGTCCATGAACGCCGCTGGTGCATTCGTTAATCCGAAAGGCATTACGAGAAATTCGTAATGACCATATCTTGTTCGGAAGGCTGTCTTTGGAATATCCTCCTCTTTAACTTTTAGCTGATGATACCCAGAACGAAGATCGATTTTTGAGAAATAGCTGGCTCCTTGTAGCTGATCAAATAGATCATCAATTCTGGGCAGAGGATATTTATTTTTAATTGTGACTTTGTTCAACTCACGATAGTCAATGCACATTCGGAGAGTTCCGTCTTTCTTCTTTACGAACAGGACAGGTGCACCCCACGGAGATGAACTCGGTCGGATAAATCCCTTCTCTAACAGATCTTGCAATTGCTTTGACATTTCCTGCATTTCTGCAGGCGCATGTCTGTAGGGAGCTTTAGCGATGGGAGCCGCACCAGGAACTAAGTCAATCCCGAATTCAACTTGTCGTTCCGGTGGCACTCCAGAAATGTCATCAGGGAATACGTCTGGAAACTCACAGACGATCGGAATATCATACACTGATTTCTTGTTGGCTTCCGGGGTGGATTCAGACGAGACATACAAAGATAAGATTCGTAACCCTTAGAAAGATATTTACGCGCTTTCTCAACCGATATAAAACAATGAGCACCTTTACGCTTGTCGCCTTTAATCTCTAACACTCGGCCGTCTGAAGTCTTGATTCGGATGATTCGGCGGTTGCAGACAATAGTAGCCTCGTTGTTCGTTAACCAATCCATGCTGATGATAACGTCGAACTCTTTTAGCGGTATCGGGATAAGATCGAGGTTAAATACAACGTGATTAACGAGTAATGTGCAATTTCGATAAACGGAATCAGCCACAACGTAATTGTTACTGGCTGTCTCTATGTCAAGTATAACAGGAAGCTTTGAAGGAAACATAGATAATCTTTGCGCAAAAGTAGTCGAGATGTATGAACGGCTTGCACCGGAGTCGAATAACACACGAGCAGGTATTGAGTTTAATAAAAACGTACCGGTAACCACATCCGGGGTTTCTTTCGCTTCCTCCACCGTTATTTGGAAGGCGCGGGTCCTAACAGTTGGAGTTGCAGCTGAGCTTTTCATTGTAGAACCTCCAGCTGATGACTGTGATTGACCTCGTTGTCCACTGTGGCACTGATACATGAAGTGACCACGCTTTCCGCATTTAGCACAACCAAGACCTCGTTGGGGGCACTCTTCTCTACTATGGCCGATTCTGCTACACACATAACACGTGACATCGTCTGGATTACACAATCCCATATGCGATTTTTTGCATCTCTTGCAGAACCGTGGTTCATTTGTAAGCAAATAAGCTTGGACTTTCTGTGGCGAACTGTATTGCTGAGATTGTTGGGGTTGCTGGGACTGAGACTTGTTGGGCTTAAAGAATCTGCCGAATCTTTGCTTCTTTGGGGGAGATGGACAAGTCGGGTTCATTGATGGAGCATAGAGTTGATCACCGTACTCTAAATATCCTCTCTCAATCTGCCTTGCCGCTTCAACCATTTCGAGATACGAATTGTACTTTATTGCGCTCATTGAGTGTCGATATTTCGGGTTAACTCCTCCACGAAATCGGTTCATCTTCCTTTCTTCCGTAGCTACCTGATATGAAGAATATCCACAGAGCCGTGAAAATTCGTGCTCATACTCGTCTACAGTCTTGGTTCCTTGGGTTAACTGCAACAGTTGAACTTCCATCTTGTCTTGTTGATCCGCAGGACAATACTTCGCGTTGAATATTTCAAGAAACTGTTCCCATTCAAGAGTCTGGATGACCTCCTCGCCATAAATACTTTTCTGGGTTTTCCACCAGGCACGGGCAGCACCCACGAACAGAGCAGATGCATAACTCACTTTCTTGGACTCCAAGCAATCGGAGATTCTGAAAATTTCTTCAGTGTGACTTATCCAATCCATTGCCTGGATTGGGTTGACTGTACCCTCGAAGTTAAGGGCACCGCTAGCTTTAAAATCCTTGAACTTACAGCCTTTCGGCTGCTCAATTTGGGCATTCGGAGTAGAGTTATCAGAATCAGATTCACCGTTCTGGATTTGTTTATCTTTTCTTTTGTTCTTTTTGTCAGCGCGTCTTTTTGCTTCGGCCTCATCTCTAGCCTGAAGCTGTTCTTGCATATTCTTGTTTTGTTGTTCAGTATGTTGGGCTAATAGTTGTTGCATCATTTCAAACATTTGTTGTGGGGTCATGTTGTTGGGAATGTCACCTGATCCTGACATCTTTACTGAAAATCAAAAATCATTTAACTATCAGTTTATAGTCTTAGATCTATGTACCCTTTTTCCCCATCCTAACAGTCTGTACATCCTATCTCAGTTCAAACCACCTAAATGATTGATACATATGTATTGCTTCAGTTTGAGACCAAATATTACTCCCGTAATACTTGATTCACTCAAACTATGGGCTCTGATACCATCCTGTGAAGACCTTCCCTTACGGGGCAGTCCTCAGAGTCTAGGTCCCACACCATGCAACACGATATCAATCATAACTAAGATAGAGTAATTTAAGTTGCGGAATTTCAGATTACAAGTACAAACATTAGGATAAGTTTAATACAATTTTAGTTCAGATTACAATATTCAAAATAAACTTATAAAGGGTACCATCTAATCTAATACATGTCATCATATGATCAATTCAAATCTACCCAGACCACCACAAGTATCTTCTGCCAATCAGTACCGAAGGTTTTTGTTGAGTAGTGGTCTATAGAATACTTCAATCTTGATCTTGTAAGACCTAAGAACTAGGTCCTGCAGGTGACTTTCCTTTACCTTTTCCTGTAAAATATTAAACAACAACTGGTAAGCAAGGCTTAGTGAGAATATAGATTTTCAGGTTACATGCATTAATCAAGCGGATCATGGGTCAAAGCGTGATATATCTGGACTGCCGCTACAGCCACTCAATGATTGAGACATAGAACTCAGGGAATCGGATGATGTTCAGCCCACGCTCACGCTTTTAGTGGAAGCTATCCACTCATGCTGGGCTAGCTACCAGCGGTCTTCATGGGGGAACATCGGAATATCAATACCAAGTTCAATAGAACTGGTGACATAGCTAGGTCTAGAACAATAGACCGATAAGGCTAATTATTCTAAGTTGAATCAATGTGTCAAATGATGCGATCAATAAAGAAAGCATAGTGATCAAAGTCATGATAGCAATAACATATGAAATGAACTATAAGTACAATGTCATGTGAAATGATAAGTCAAATTAGCTATCATGATCCACAGGGCATCACCGAACCATGGTGTGCACAGGTCACAATCCAGCTGAGCATTCATGAATGTCAAATAAACTGTCATCAACAATATATCTCAATCGGAAGTCTAGCATGAAAAACTGAATATCTATAACTCACCGGTTCTGGGGTCTTTATCTAGCAGATTTACAATCCACCACCTGAGTTATCTCAGGATTTATCTTTAATCTTGATCTATATGATCTCTGGCTTTTCTTTTCAAATCAATGACCCACTTTCAATATCTTTCAATCTTTTGTTCAGAGTTATCTGAACCTGTCCAGAATAATTATTGTATCATATCATTAGCTTATAAATCATTATTTCATCTGATCTGATTACTGATAACTCATCTATCCTTGTTAGTTCCTTTTCTTTGTTTCTTTGAATTCCCAAAGGATATATATATATATATATATATATATATATATATATATATATATATATATATATATATATATATATATATATATATATATATATAATCATGTTGATTTATAAATCTTTAATTACTATAATCATTTAATTCATGGTTCTTGTATTTATAAAAATAATATCTATTTGTGATGTTAAAATATCAAAACACAAGGCTCGGATTCGGATTCATTAAATTCGGACCATCAGGATCGGATATCCGGATTCGGATCAATCCGGACCATGCACCCGGATTCGGACCTATCCGAAATGGGTCAACCGGATTCGGACCGGGCGGAACCGAAATGAATGATCCGAATTATACCATCCGAACTCGGTCATCCGAGTTCGGACCACCTTTCACCGGAAATGCTTCATCCGAAATCATGAGATCCGAAATGGGGCATCACATCCGAATCATAGGGTCCGAGACAAGGGATCCGAATTGGTGTCGCTTATCCGAATTCGGACTCAGCCGAATTCGGATCCTACATGTTCATATTTTCCCAGATTTGTTCTTCATGTTCTTAACTTTTATGCATACGGGTTTTTACATAAAATTCACTAAATTCATTTATATTAACATGCAATGTCTTATATTGATATATTATCATTATTGGATTGTTTTTATATCATTTTCCCTATCAAAAACATCATAATTTTGTCAAGATCATCCAAATTATATACTTTTTGTCAATAACCCATTTTCATCAAAATTTCCGATTTCTTCATGATCCAACCCAAGAAATTAGTTTCTAGTACATCTAATAACTTAGATTTATCATAGTCTACTAGAAATCTATACATGCATTACAAATTTTCATGTTTTAAATTCTTGGTTTCGGTTTTTACACAAACCGAACTAAACATACATATATTTCGAAACAAAAGAAATTATTACCTCAAATCTTTGTAGTTTGATGATGTTGGTTGATTGTTGTAACTCTTTACTGCATTGATTCTTCAATTAATGGACAATTTATAAGAATTTTGATCAATTTGATGAAGATGCCGTAGATGAGAGAAAAGAGAAGAGAGAGAGTAATAGGATTAATTTCTTGATGTTAATGGTCATAAATGACCAAATTTCTTGTTTTTATTTCTAATCTTTTGGATTTTGGCAACTTTAATCCCTCCACTTTGTATTTTACATCTCTTTTATATTTAATCTTTCAAATACTTTATAACATTTATATAATTTAATTAAATATTCTCATTAATTAATTAAATTACAACTCAAATAATGTAATAAAATTACATTATCAACTCAGATGCAGAAATTAAAGTTCAGCTTGGAAGCTAGGTTGTTACAGCAATATCAGCCTAAAGCTGTTCAATGAGTTGCATGTGTTGCAACAAAGACAGTTTTGCTCAAGCTGTTCAGTCTGCTGAACAGGCTGGACACAAACTGTCTACGCTGCTCTACACTGATGAGCAGCTTGGGCAGTTTACAAGTGTTCTGTTCTTTGTGAACAGAACCTGTTCTTTGTGAATAGGCTAAACACTTTATGGAATGTGTTTCCAAGTCCTCATGTATTGTTTTTGGCTACAAGATCAGTTTACAAAGTCGAAGACAAAGTGGAAATCAGAACTGCTCAGCCTGCCCAAGTTGTTCTGTTACATGAAGACAAAAGGTATTTGAAAAAGGGTGACAGACCTTTTTCTTATATCAAAATAGGCCTTTACAAGGAAGAAAGACGCAAAGTTGACAATCCTTATTTAGTTAAAGGCAATGCAACAGTAGACAAAGTGAAAAGACAAAAGTTCTGCACACAAGAAGACAAGTCTGCTTTTCAGAAAGTGCAGAAAAGGTTATGTTGTCTTTTCAACAAGGCTTCTCCTTTTTCATTCCGTCCAATGAAGAAGTTTCTCTTAGATCCTCTGAGTGAGTATAAAAGGAAGCTTCTAAGGTCAGAAAGATTAAGCCAAAAAGCTAAGTGCTGAAGCCAAGAGTGAACGTGCAAGTGTGTTTTTCATGCATGCAAGCCTGCCTGTGTAATACAGTTTCTTTGTGTCTAAGTTGTTCTACATAAGCTGTCCCTATGAGTCTTGTAAACACAGTGAGTGCTTCTTAGTGAGTGTATTCATTGTAAACTAGTTTGAGTCTGTCTTAGACTAGTGAACATACTGTTGTATCTGTCATCTCAGCTTGAACCTTTCCGCATTCAAGCTTGTTTGTAATTAACAACTTGTTGATAATACATACAAACATTGAGAAAATAGTGTGTAGTTTTTAAATAGCTGTATTCACCCCCCTCTACAGCTTAAAGCTATATACTTTGGGAACCTCTCGGGACCTACAACTGGTATCAGAGCAGTTAGAGTGTGTGTCATTCTAGATCTCTCATTCTCCCAAGTTTCCATGGACAACAGTGCTGCAAATTCCTCATACAATGACAATGGCTCTATGGGCAAACCTCCAAAATTCAATCATCAAAACTTCTCTGGCTGGAAGTGCAGAATGATGCTCTATCTAGAGAATCTGGATGTACAACTACCAGAGATAGTGATGGAGGGCCCCTATGTGCCAACCTCTGTTACTACCATAACTCCAGCGGTTGAAGGAGCTGCTCCTGAAATCAGGACCTTTGAGAGAGCCAAAGCTCAATGGTCTGATGAAGAAAAGATATTGGTAGCTCTGGATGCAAAGGCCAGGAATAACCTGGTTATCTCTCTCCCTGATGATGTGTTCAAGCAGGTTGAGAAAATGAAGACAGCAAACGAGATGTGGGATACTTTGTGTACCGTCTATGATGGACCCACAATCACACTGCATAACAGGATTAACAATCTTGTTAGATAGTATGAACTCTTCTTGGCAAAACCAAAGGAGACTCTCACAGAAACCTACACCAGGTTTACTGCTCTTGTGAATGATCTCAAAGCTGTTGGGATCACTAAGGACAACCTTACCCTGGTGAACAAATTTTTGGACATCCTACCTGGAGAATGGAACTACTTTTCAACAATCTTAAGAAATTCAGGTATCATCAGAAGTGTGGATCTTGTCAACTTGTATGGATCTTTACTAAATGATGAACAATCAAGGCAACAGAAGAGAAATGCCTTGGAGATGTCTAAAAGAGGTGCAGCCTTTGTGGCTAATGTGAGACAGCCTGTGAATCAGGTGAGTGATGTGTTCATTCAACCAGATCAACAGGATGATGATAAGGAGGAGATGTCAGATGAGGAAGATAATGCAGATCTTGCTGAACAGGATGATGAGCAAATGATAGCCATGCTTGTCAAAAGGTTCAACAAGAAAAGGTTTTGAAGAAACATGCTGCAAGGAAGTTCAGGTGCTGGCAAAAAGAAGGCATTTGATAAATCCAAGGCTGAGTGCTTCAAATGTGGCAAAACTGGCCATATAGCTGCTGACTGTGTGTCAAAAGCTGTTGGTCAGTCATCCAAACCATACAAGACAAACAAGGATGATGGTTATAGGGTTAAGTACATTATGGCCATGGCTAAGCTGAGGAAGTTGGAAAACTCAGTGGGTTCCAACCGCCAAAAGGGACTCATGGAAGAGACTTGTGACTGGGAGGAATCTGATTCATCATCTGATGAAGAAGACAATCAATGTCTGATGGCCAACACTGATGTCCCATCAACAAGCGGTTTCAAACAGGATCTGGCTGAAGCTGAAGCTTTCAGCAGCTTGGAGAACTGGAATCCTACAATGATGTATAAGGTACAAAATTTTATGGCTTACAGTTCTGAAGAAAAGATTAAAATGTTTGAATATATGCTAGTTGATTTGAAAGCTGCTGTTGAGAAACATGATGCTTTATTATCTAAAATCTCTAAGCTTAAAACTGATCTTAAAACAAATTCCAGTAAACTGGACAGTTTCCATAAGTTGAAAAGATAGTTGACTCTTGGTGTCAATCTGCAAAAAAAGTCAGCCATTGTATAAGTCAACATATCCCTGCACAAATTCATGCCTATCTTGGAGGGGATCTTGACACAGCAGCTTCCATTGTTGAGATTAATAATCTGAAAGAAGATTTATCCACTCTTGGTGAGCTTCGAAACACTTTTATTCAAAAAGTGAATGGTAAACTAATCTCAACAAACAGGTTTGTCAGGCCTCAAAATACTGACAGCTCATGTGAACCTAGCTCAAAAGCTAGTGTTGGAGTATGTTCTCCATCAAACCAGCTTGCTAAGTGCTCTGCTGATTCACACAAGCAAAAAAAAGGAAAACATGTCCAAACTGCAGCTGTGGATACTAAACCTGTTGACAAAACAGGTTCTGGGTCCAAAGCTGATGGTAAAAGGCATGATAATCCTTTTGATGCTAAACATTTTGAAAATAAGTTTTCAAAAGTTAAGCAGCCTGTTTTCAACAAGGGCAAGTCTCATGTTGAAAGCAAACCTGCTGTGATTTCTAATAAGTTTTCTAATCAAAGTGGTAAACTGGTTTTAAATGAGAATCAGTTTTTCAAAACCAGAAATAATGATTATGCTGATAGGCAGCATAAATCACATCTCAGTAGGGGCAAAGGCAAAGCCATTGCTCAGCCTGAGAAACTTGGGAATAAGTTTCCCAAACCTGTGGATGTTCAAAAGCAAATTAAGCTTCCTGTCTTTGACATCTGTCCTCCTAAGAAGAGGAAAGAAGAGACAGACAAAGCTGTGGCTACTGAACCCTCCACTCAAGCTGTTGATTCATCAAATAGTAATAAGTTTGCTAAACCTGCTAACAGAATCAACAAAATTAACTCAGAATGTGTTTCTGAAAGTTCGTCTTCCAAAAATCCTAAAAAGAGAAAATGTTATAAATGTGGGAAGAAGACACATCTGGCCAAGGACTGTCCTGAATCTGAGGACATGAGGCCTGTTGACTCCGATAGTTCTCTCACAGCTGTTACAAGCAGTGTTGGAAACATCTCAGTCAATGAAAGTGGTATCCAAGCTGATAACATTCAAATAGGGAATATTAGTGTGGATATTGTAAGTCCATCAACAAATGTTGATGAAGTAGGAGAACTCATCTCTGTTATGAGTTCCCCTAAAAATGACTAATATTTCTCTTATCACTCTGCAGGAAAAACAACCTTCCCAGGTTTGGTACTTGGACAGTGGCTGCTCAGGGCACAAGACAGGTTGTAAAGAATTGCTGAGTGATCTCAGGCCTGAAAAAGGGCCAAAAGTCACATTTGGTGACAATGTACAGGGATCTACTGAGGGATATGGAACCCTTAAAGCTGGTGTTGCAGTGTTCAAAAGAGTAGCCTATGTGGTTGGGCTAAAACATAACCTGGTTAGCATAAGCCAACTGTGTGATGCTGGCTACAAGGTTAATTTTGATGAGCACCTGGGTTACATATTGGATCCCCAAGGCAAAGTTATGATGTGTGCTCAACAAAAGAAAGGTGTATATGTTTTTGACATGCAATCTGCTGATCCCACAACTGAAACCTGCTTTCTCACAAGAACAAATGCAGACTTAAACTGGTTATGGCACAAAAGGCTGTCACATCTGAACTTCAAGAACATCAATAAACTCTGTAAGAAAGACTTGGTGACAGGTTTGCCTTCCATGACCTTTGTTAAAGATAAACTCTGCACAGCTTGTGAGAAAGGCAGCCAGAGAAAATCGTATTTTAAATCCAAACATAATTTCTCTATTGATACTTCACTCTTGTTAATCCACATGGACTTGTTTGGACCTGTAAATGTCCCAAGTCTAGGAGGAAGAAGATACACTCTAGTAATGGTTGATGAGTTCTCCAGGTACACATGGGTGATCTTTCTGAAGAGCAAAGGAGAGGCTGCTAGAGAAATTATTGGATTTGTGAGAAAGATGGAAATGCTGAACTCTGCCCAAGTGAAGCAGCTTAGAAGTGATCATGGTACTGAATTCAGAAACAGTATTCTTGAAGACTTCTGTGAAGAGAAAGGAATCACTCAAAACTTTTCAGCTGTAAGAACTCCACAACAAAATGGAGTTGCTGAAAGGAGAAACCGAACTCTCATTGAAGCTGCTAGAACCATGCTGTGTGCATCAGGTTTACCTTCATCATTCTGGGCTGAAGCTGTAAACACTGCCTGCTTCCCCTAAAACAGATCCTTAGTGGTGAAAAGGTTCAACAAGACTCCCTATGAGCTGCTCAAAGGGAGAAAGCCAAATGTCAGTTACTTCCATATGTTTGGTTGTCCCTGTTTCATTCTGAATCAAAGGGACCAACTTGCAAAGTTTGAGCCAAAAGCTGATGAAGGTGTGTTTGTTGGTTACTCTGCTATCTCCAAAGCCTACAGATTATACAACAACAAAAGAAAGGTGATAGATGAATCTATCAATGTCACCTTTGAAGAGTCCAAGAATGCTTCCACCAAAGATGTTCCTGAATCAGTTTCAGGAGAATTAAATTTTGCTGATCTGATGCATTCAAACAGTGAAGAGGACTCAAAAGCTTCCACTACACCCAATGTGGAACCTGTTAATCATGATGGACATGATGATGATTATGTCAATACACCCTGTGTGAATAAGTGTACTGACTTAATTACAACTGGATGTTCTGAACCTATCAATGCTGATTTTCCTAGTTTTACTGCTGATATGTTCAACAGTGGTCAGACATGTTCAACAAGTGAACAGGCTCAAGACAACAGTGTGTCTGAAAATCTTGAGAGCTGTTCAACAGGACCTGCTGAAGATGTTAACAACTCAGGTGAATCATCATTGAAAAATGATCCTAAGTGGATCAGGTGTCATCCCAACGATCAAATAATTGGTGACATCAACAAAGGGGTACAAACACGGTGAGACAGCTTAGGGAACTTTTGTATGTTCTCTAGTTTTGTTTCATTGATGGTGCCAAAGAAGGTGGATGAAGCACTAAAAGATGCCAATTGGATCACTGCCATGCAAGAAGAGCTCAATCAGTTTGAGAGAAACAAGGTATGGAAGCTGGTCCCTGCTCCTAAAGGTAAAACCATAATTGGCACAAAATGGGTTTTCAGGAATAAGATGGATGAGCAAGGTCATGTCATTAGAAATAAGACTAGACTGGTTGCTCAGGGCTACAGACAGGAGGAAGGAATTGATTATGATGAAACATTTGCTCCTGTGGCCAGGCTAGAAGCAATTCGTTTGTATCTAGCCTACGCTGCTCATAAGAGCATTAAGGTATTTCAAATGGATGTGAAGAGTGCATTTTCGAATGGAAGCTGCAAGAAGAAGTCTATGTCAAGCAGCCTCCAGGTTTTGAAAATGAACAACATCCAGGTTTTGTTTATAAGTTGGACAAAGCTCTCTATGGTCTCAAACAAGCCCTAGAGCCTGGTATGACACTCTTACTGATTTCCTTACGAGCAATGGGTATTCCAGAGGTAAAGTGGATACCACACTGTTCATAAAGAAGGTGAAGTCTGATATTATGCTTGTTCAAATTTATGTGGATGACATAATATTTGGTTCTACTAATGAGCAGTTGTGCAAGAATTTTTCATTACTCATGAAATCCAAGTATGAAATGAGTATGATGGGAGAACTAACTTTCTTTTTAGGATTACAGGTTAAATAAACCTCAACTGGAATTTTTATAAATAAAAGAAAGTACACTTTAGATCTTTTGAAAAAGTTCAAATTTGATCAAAGTTCTCCTATTAAAACCCCAATGGCAACCAATGTAAAATTGGATGCTGATGCCAGTGGCAAAGCTGTTTCAGTAACAGCTTACAGAGGCATGATTGGGAGCTTGCTATACTTAACTGCTAGTAGACCTGATATTATGTTTGCTACCTGTCTATGTGCTAGGTTCCAAGCTGATCCAAAAGAATCTCATCTAGCTGCTGTTAAAAGAATCTTCAGATACCTGAAGGGTACACCAGGTCTGGGTCTTTGGTATCCCAAAGATTCAAGCGTTGAACTAACAGGTTATTCAGATTCTGATTTTGCAGGCTGCAGGCTAGACAGGAAAAGCACAACAGGTGGATGTCAACTCCTTGGTGGTAAGTTGATAAGTTGGTGCAGCAAGAAGCAGAACTCTGTGTCTACATCTACTGCTGAAGCTGAGTACATTGCTGTTGGAAGCTGCTGTGGGCAGATTCTGTGGATGCAGCATTAGCTTGAAGATTATGGACTTGTGTATAGGAAAATTCCTATTCTATGTGATAACACAAGTGCCATAGCCATTTCCAACAATCCAGTATTTCATTCAAGAACAAAGCATATTGAAGTCAGACATCATTTTATCAGGGATCACATTTAGAAAGGTAATGTGGAGGTAAGTTTTATTTCCACCAATGAACAGCTTGCAGACATTTTCACCAAACCTCTTGATGAAAACAGATTTAATTACCTTGTCAGCAAGCTGGGCATGTTAAACAAGAGTGACTAAGTGTTTCTCAAAGGTCTAAGACTTTATGTGTTTCACACTGCTCAAGTCTCTCTGAACAGCTTAGACAGAACAGGTTATACATGTTCTGTACTTAGCCATTTGTCTGAAAAACTTGAACAGCTTGAGCACACATCAGGCTGAACAACAACAGTTTACTAGTCCAGCCTGCTCTGATGGTCCAATCTTCACCCTGTTCACTCCTTCACACTGTCTTACAAGACTTTGTCTTGTAACCTGTTCAACTATTGAACACATCCTGTTCTTACAAAACAGAGCAGCCTGAAGGCACAGTTTGAAGAATGAACAGCTTGAAGATTGAACAGCTTGTGATGACCCTGCTCATCACAGGTTTAACCAACAGCTTAGACCAACAGTTTTTAATTACCTTTCTTCACAGTTAAGTTACTTAATTTATGGTTTTATTTAACTTAATTACTGCGGATAATGTGGGTTACGTGTGTTAGTGATTAAAAAGGGCTCAAGTGGTCTGACAAACGGTCTAACATGGACAACCGTTCCATTTTCCGTTAACGGCTTTTTCAAATCAACCGCCCAAATGTTTCTCTCTCATACCCACTCACATTCAAATCTTATAAGTACCACCTACTGTTTCATCTTCGTCTTCCTCATCATTTCCAGAAATCCTCAAGAACCCTAAAAATCGACTAAGTGTCTTTTGCTTCTCCAAACCTCAAAACTTCCCAAATGGCTCACAGACCTAATCCCCTTCTTCCAGTGTTCGTTGGTGATGATGTTGTCAAACACTCATCAGTCAGCACAATGCTGACCATCAAACCCACCAACTATATTGCAAATCTGACCATGCCCAAGAACTATGTGGGAAAAGGGTATGAAGAAATGGTGGAGTTCTTAAGTGTTCATCCGTTGAACTATGCAATGACTGCATCCCCTGGTAACCTGTACCAGGAGATGGTGTACGAGTTCTGATACATGTAACATCCTAAAATCTAAATTATTGTAATTTAGATTAATTGGTTGGATATTTGGTAATTAAAGATAATTAAGTTGGATTACGAAAGATGATTATGTATCCGGATATTTAAAAGTTGGTTGCTATTTTAAGAAATTAAGTTTATATGATTATTATTAAGTGGTTGAGATGAAACAAGAGATTTATGGTATTATTAAAGGGATTAATTGGGACCAATGAGACCATTCGGAAAGAGGATTTAATTTTAAGTTTCGGATGTTGATTCCGAATGTTGTAATATTTATGATTGTACAAATTGATGCCAAATTGTTAAAGAACACGTAATAATGATATGTTTATCATATGGAAATGTAACAGGTCCCTTGTGGTGTTGTTTAACCCACAGTGGGGTACTTGGGGAGTCCGGTTGAAAGCCCGAAGAGAAATAAAATTGCTTAAAGTTTAATAACGCACCCACTGTGAGTACAGTAGATTTCGCATGTTTATATCTGTTTTATGTTAAGCTTTGCCTGCTGAGACCTGTTGCTTCAATTATTTGTTTGGAATTCTACTAACTTGCGTAGATTAAGATGCACATTCCTACTTGTTGCATGTCCTTTCGATTGTTGTGCATCTATTGATGGACCGGTGGGTCGCATCGATTACTCTGATGTTACTGTGCTATATGACCTGGAGCTTATCCACTCCTAGGCCCGGTAGGCAGTATGTCATCCCCGATCGTACGTTTGTCTCAGATGGTATGTTTAAATGCCGAGCTTTGGGCTCGAAGGGGCTGCGGCTCTGGTCCGTACTTAGTGTACGAAGAGGATATCCGATGTTGGTCATCTGTGTTATCCTTGGGCTTCATAAAAAGTTATAAAATGCGTAATCTTTGTATTCACTAAGCATCCGCTTATTTCCCAGTTGTTTATTTTTATTTTACAGGAAAAGGGAAGTCTACCGCCGGACCTTCTAGTTAGGACATATTAAAGATTCGGAAGATTTGGTATTGCTTAATCGGTTATGTTATGAGACAATGTTGTAATGTATTCTTGAGGTTGTAATAATTTTAATGTGGTGTGTAGACGTAGATTTGATACCTTGTAGCACCATAGGGTGTTTAACACTATTGCACTACTTAAATTATGTGTTTTAATGCCTCCGCACTTAATTTAGGATATCAGATCATTATGTTATTGTGTTTGATGATTAATCCTGGCTGTGATGTAAATGGTGGTTGTTGTGGCAAGGGTGTCACACGAGATGGTATCAGAGCAGTAGTTTGAGATTTCAAGTGTCCGTGAGGTCTTGGTCTCAAACATTAAGTAATGATATGTAGTGATTGTAAGTAATGATCTGAACTAAGATAGGATATGATCTAGTGCTTTTAGGATAGTGAGTTTCCTGCGGGACAGCATGTGTTGTAGTTAACAATGTGATGGGATCACTAAATGACTTATATGTTTTATATTTCAGAACATCTCTGGAAGAGGAATGACGTCACGAGAAACGAGAGAAATGATGCTATCAATGATGGCAGAACAAAACAGAATGATTCAAGATCAATTTCGAGCACGAGATGAGGCCAAAGCTAAGAGAAAAGAAAAGATGGAACATGAAAGGAATTATGTTGTGGATGACGTAAACCTTAGGAACAAAGCGAAACGTAAAGACAAGGGCAAGGAATAGATTGAGTATGAAACCAGAATTAATGAGAATTACATAAACTATGTAATTAAATCATTCAAGGACTGGCAACCACCAACATTCTCTGGATCTCTGAGAATTGAGGAATCAGAAATGTGGATTATAATTGTGGAAAAGTGGGTCATTTTAGCAGAACTTGCAAATTTCGAACAAAGAAATAACATGTACTAGTATTAGATGATGAAATTATGAATGAAAGGTTCAACAAAGGAGATCGTTGAGACTATTGTTAAAACTTTTGTAACTTAAATTACGGAATTAGAAGAGATACTTTAAGATTCTATATGTAATATTTCATCGAAGTTTTACGATTCTGAAGTTAACATGAACTTGAGTAATATGAAATGTTATTACTAATACAGGTATAATCATGTTTGTGAATGAGAATACTCGAGTATATAAATAGGCATTAGATGAATAGCCAAGATAGATTTTGAAGCTTTGAATTGGAAAAGATGCTATAGATATGTTGGAAATTAATCGTATTAATACCATATATGACATGTTCGAGGAATTGATGATAATAAGTTATGGTTATCATAAAGTATGTAGCATTAGCTTTTATTAAGAGAAATTGTATGGTACATGGTGATGATATTTTGACTTAAAAATGGTTGTGGATAAGAACAACAGGGTTCGAACTGTTCGTGAGAATCTTGATATGGTTGGAATCAAAGAAACTGTTTCAATATATATATATATATATATATATATATATATATATATATATATATATATATATATATATATATATATATATATATATATATATATATATATATGAATATTATATGAGGAAAACAAATCCAGAAAATATAGGAAATCATATGAGGATATGAGAATACATGACTTGTGTTAATATTGAATGAGATTTGAAATATACAATATGAGATGTGAAGTTAGATATGTACGTGAACTATAATCAATTGGAAGGGAGATATAATGTTATATGAGGATAATAACACTTAAGGAAATGGTGATTAATTCGATCGTAAAAAGTCTAAAGAGACTTTGGACGCTAATGAAATTTGCTTATTCAGCAAAGAAAAGTCTAATACTGCGACTCAGAATCTAAGGAGGAGCAGGCGGTGGTCATAAGTTCTGTTTGATTCTGGTGTCGATCAATTATTTGTACCTACTGCTTCTGCTTAACAAATGCTAATGATGTGGTCTAAGTTGTCCGTTGTGATTAAGATTGAAACTGCTAAGTAACACCATAGTTAGAATAGATCGTGTGTATCTTGGTTGTACTCTAGTGATTGAAGAGGTAGTCTTCAATCTTGACTTAATTCCAATAAGAGATCAGCGATTTGATAGGATAATTGGAATGAATTGGTTGTATATATGTGATGAGGCGCATGTAATTTGCAATAAAGGAATAAAGATAACTACGTCGGTGGGGCGGGAGCTTTGTATATATGGGAATTGGAGAAGTGGGGATAAATGTCTACTGATGATTGTTAGGTCCCGAAAGCTGATTGCTTAGAGCTGTGAGTCTTGTATGGTATATGCTATTGATGCCAAGACTGAAGAGGAAACTGTGGCCGATGCGCCTGTTGTCCCAAATGTTTCCATATGTGTTCTTGGAAGACTTGTCTGGTATGCCACCTGAAAGACAAGTGAATTTGTGTCGACTTGATCCCTGGAGCTTCACCAATAGCTTGTTATTTGTACTGTCTTGCACTTATCAAAAATGTAAGAGATGATGAAGCAACTTCTGGAACTGTTGGTTAAGGGCTTCGTTAGATTGAGTTCTTTACCATGGGGAACCCGATATTGTTTATGAATCAAAAGATGTCACAATGAGAATGTGCATAGATTAAAGTGATTTAAACAAATTGACTATAAGTATCTGCTGCCGGGAACTGATGATTATTGATCAGTTGCATGGGTTTGGTTATTATTCAAAGACTGATTTATGTTCGGGGTATCACAAGTTGAAAATCCGAAAGGAGAAAATACTGAAAACAATTTTCAGGGATAGTTATGAGCACTACGAGTAATTAGTCACGACATGTTGATTGATTAGCACCCCAACTGTTTTAAGGACATTATGAATAGAGATTTGTATATCAATGATGGGGGAATCGGTAATTGTAATTATCGATGATATTCGGGTATAAGTTTTAAGTTGGATATGATCAAATCGTGAGTTTTGATTACAATAGATTATAATTTGTGGTATGTGATTTCTGGAATTGGATCTCGAAGGATTCTGTTAAAAGTGGAATGACTGAGAATTTGGAATCTGTCTCACAGTATTACAGATTTAAGAAGTTTTCTAAGATTGGTAGATTGTAGACAACTTGAGTATTCGGTATATTTTATATACGGACTCAAGACGGTTATTGTTGGGAAGATTTTGCACAGATGTGCGTGGGTAAGGTTGTTAATATTGTTCTAGTATTCTAGATTCAATTATGTCAGAATAGAAGAGTTGTTTCATTTTCAACTCTTGGTTTGTGTTATAAGTGGGATTAAACACACATATAGCTATGAGTACAACTTACTGACAACTGATAGAAGATCAGAATGAATGGACTATTTTCACATCGGAATATATGATGAGATCAGGTATAAGTATCAACTGAAAGGATAAATTGCTTAGATGGAATTTTTGTATAGCACTATCTATCATAATTAAAATCAAGAAAACACCGTTTAAAGCTTTGTATGGGAGAAAATGTAAAACCCCTACATGTTGGAAAGAAATTGAAAGAACTCTGATTGATGAGTCTGTGATATGAAAGAAGAGTTATAATGATGAAACATATTTGTTAGTATCACCAATGAGAAGTGTTATTTATTTTGAAAAAGAGGCAAGTTGACACCAAGATGTGTGGGCACATTTAGAATAATAGAAAAGTTGGGAATCAGTTGTGTCATTTGGAATTATCTAAAGAAATATCAAAATAACACTTGGTGTTTCAAGTGGAAATCTTTATGAAATCTTCACAAATGGTAATAAAAATTAGGCTGATTATATCGAATTCGAAATCAATAAAGATTAATATATGTTGAAAAGTGGAATATATTATGGATATGAAAGTAAAGAAGATAAGAAACAAAGAAATTAAAATGATACTGATACGTTGGAAGCATCATAAATAAGTAAATTACAGTTGGGAGAAAAAGGTCGAAACGTTGAATAAGTATATGATCGAATTCAAATAACTTCGAGGACGAAGTTTGAGGGTGGTGGAGCCCATGCTGTAACATCCTAAAATCTAAATTATTGTAATTTAGATTAATTGGTTGGATATTTGGTAATTAAAGATAATTAAGTTGGATTACGAAAGATGATTATGTATCCGGATATTTAAAAGTTGGTTGCTATTTTAAGAAATTAAGTTTATATGATTATTATTAAGTGGTTGAGATGATAAAATAAAGATTTAATCTTTATTTAATTGATTGCTATTTTGGAAGAATTATTAAATTATAGAATTTCTAGTTTAATTATTCAAGTATAATGATAATAAAGGAAGTTAAGGGGTTAAATTGGTAAAAGTTGAAGATTGGTGAATAAAAGACTTAAGCCCTTTCATTTTGCACATTCACCTCTCTCTCTACATTCTCTCTAAACAAAAAGAAAGCTACGGTTCCTCCATTTCTTCAAATCAAGATATCAACGAAGACATCAAATTGAAGGCTGAAAATCGAGATTCAAGTTGTGTTGAAGAAGCTATAATCGTTACAACAAACGATTTAAGGTAATAATCTCTTAAAATCTCGAATTTAAGGCTTTACAATTCAATTTTGGATGAAAACGAAATCTGAGATTTTAGTCCAAAAATGTATATGCATGTTAAATATTATTGTGGGTTTAAGTAAATCTAGTATTGTGGAAGTTGTTTACAAAATTTCGGGTTCTAATTTAAGTTAAATCTTAAGATTTTGAGAAGATTTATACAAGATCTGTATGTTTTTCGTGGGTTCTGTGCAATTATTTGATAGTACCGAAACTTTATAATGGATACCGAAACCTTTAGGTTTCGGTATGCCATTACCGAAACATATTGATATATACTGAAACCCACAAAGAGTATTGAAACTCATGAAAGATAGTGAAACTTTTGCCAAATACCGAAACTATATGGGGGGTACCGAAACCTTGATGGGTTCGGTATTACACCTACCGAAACCTCCCCCTCTCTACTGAAACTATATACCGAGACTATACATGTACATGCATGATACTGAAACCTTTTTATGTACTGAAACTCTTAGTGAGTACCGAGACCAAAAGGAGGTACCGAAACTTTAAAAGGTTTCGGTACATATACCGAAACTACACAAAGGTACCGAAACTTGGTACTGAAACTTTTTTTATAGTTTCGAAAATCTCTATTTTTCCAGATACAATAAAAATAAATACACATATAAATATGTATATATATAAAGGAATATATATATATATATATATATATATATATATATATATATATATATATATATATATATATATATATATATATATATATATATAAAGGAATATATATATATATATATATTATATATATGCATTATTTCGGTTGGGAACATTTTGGCAATCTCAAATATTGGAGATTAAGAGTATAAACTTCAATATAATTTCAGCGGGTTAACATAATAAATTGAGAAACTTGACGAGACTTATTATAAAACGAGAGATTTATGGTATTATTAAAGGGATTAATTGGGACCAATGAGACCATTCAGAAAGAGGTTTTAATTTTAAGTTTCGGATGTTGGTTCCGAATGTTGTAATATTTATGATTGTACAAATTGATGCCAAATTGTTAAAGAACACGTAATAATGATATGTTTATCATATGGAAATGTAACAGGTCCCTTGTGGTGTTGTTTAACCCATAATGGGGTACTTGGGGAGTCCGGTTGAAAGCCCGAAGAGAAATAAAATTGCTTAAAGTTTAATAACGCACCCACTGTGAGTACAGTAGATTTCGCATGTTTATATCTGTTTTATGTTAAGCTTTGCCTGCTGAGACCTGTTGCTTCAATTATTTGTTTGGAATTCTACTAACTTGCGTAGATTTAGATGCACATTCCTACTTGTTGAATCTCCTTTCGATTGTTCTGCATCTATTGATGGACCGGTGGGTCGCATCGATTACTCTGATGTTACTGTGCTATATGACCTGGAGCTGATCCACTCCTAGGCCCGGTAGGCAGTATGTCATCCCCAATCGTACGTTTGTCTCAGATGGTATGTTTAAATGCCGAGCTTTGGGCTCGAAGGGGCTGCGGCTCTGGTCCGTACTTAGTGTACGAAGAGGATATCCGATGTTGGTCATCTGTGTTATCCTTGGGCTTCATAAAAATTTATAAAATGCGTAATCTTTGTATTCACTAAGCATCCGCTTATTTCCCAGTTGTTTATTTTTATTTTACAGGAAAAGGGAAGTCTACCGCCGGACCTTCTAGTTAGGACATATTAAAGATTCGGAAGATTTGGTATTGCTTAATCGGTTATTATGTTATGAGACAATGTTGTAATGTATTCTGGAGGTTGTAATAATTTTAATGTGGTGTGTAGACGTAGATTTGATACCTTATAGCACCATAGGGTGTTTAACACTATTGCACTACTTAAATTATGTGTTTTAATGCTTCCGCACTTAATTTAGGATATCAGATCATTATGTTATTGTGTTTGATGATTAATCCTGGGTGTGATGTAAATGGTGGTTGTTGTGGCAAGGGTGTCACAATACACCTGTGCCTACAACCCCAACACCTAAGTCATCAAGGGTACTATTCTCAATGGGACTCAGACCATTGAGATTAGTACTGATCTTCTCAGGGAGGTGCTTCATCTACATACTGCTGAAACTTATGACATGCCTCAAGCTGAGGATGAACAAATGGGCAATCTGCTACGCTTCTGTGGTGTAGCAGAACCCAAAATTGGAGCTACTTTATTCAGGAAGGAGTTGTCCCCCACTTACAGCTTCTTATTTGCTTCAGTAATGATGAGCTTCAGCAGCAAAGTTGGTTCATTTGACCAACTGAGCCGTGATGAAATCCCAATAGTCCTACAGCTGGTGGATGGGACTACCATTGATATGGCTAAGTGGATATTTCTGAACATGAGGAACCTGGTGCAGCAAGAGCCAAGACCAGCTGCTGTCCGATATCCCAGGTTTCTGAGCCTCATCTTCAAGCATCACTGTGGTGAGCATCTATACAACTCTCAGCCTTTACTTAAAACTGCTGCATTCCCTGTCATAGGGAATAGAGTTTTCTACACTCTTGTACTCCCAAATGAGCCTCCTCTATCCACACCAATGAGGAGTTTGTTAGGATTGGTGGAAGGACCCTCTTATGTGAGGGTGGATCCAGAAGCTGCTGCTCCCACAAGAAAATCCAAAGCCAGGTCCAAACTTGTTAAAAGGACCCTGGCAACTGCTAAAGCTGGGCCTGTGCAAAAGAAGGCCAAAACAGCTCAGTCTGAGTCTGCACCTTTAGCCTCTGTGGCTGAGGGGGAACAGACTCCTCACCCTGGTTCATTTGTTGAGCCTGAAGCCTCAGTGGCTGGTGCCTCTGTGGCACAAGAGACCATGGAACAGGCCAACCCCACTGTTCCTGACCCAGTCTCAAAACCTGTCCAGTCTGAACCTCTCATCTCCTCTCCACAATCACCCACTTCATCCTTTCACTACCAACGAAAATCCATCTCCAAAAAGAAGCCAGCCAAAACAACCACCTCCTCTGTTCCCTCTCAACAGGGTTCAGTTGTAAGAGAAGCAACCCCTGCTGCCTCTCCTATATTGGGAGAAGGTTCAGCCCAATTGGAGCCTGCTTCACTCCAACCTGAGTCTACCCAGAGTCAGTCTAGACCCTCTGGTTCCTCCCAACAGGGACCAGTTGTACAAACGGAGATAGCCACATCAACTATCCCAGCCTCCCAACAGGCTGAGGATATTGAAAGACAGGGGTCCTCTCCACTCCACACTGCGTCCACACTGTCCCCCACTCAAACTTCTTTACACCCTGAGTTTGCACAAGGTGTCAAACCTGCTGGTCTAGACCAACCAGCAAATCAGCCTTCCTCTTCTACTCCCCATGATACAGCTGTTCTATACCAAACAGCTGCTGAGGGACCACCAACCCAGGCTGATGAACCTCAGGGATCATACCAACCCTCTGGTGACGCTGCTCCCTCCATGCAAACTCCATCAGCAGGTTTCACCACTACTGATGTTGAAATGCATATCCCATCTCCCGATGATGAGGTGCTTTTACACCAAGGCACTGCAGAGGGAACCACCACTGGTCTTCATGAAGATGTTGCAACACAAGCAATATCTGAAAGGCCCCAAACATCAACCCCTCTTCCTGGTGATGCAGCTACAGCCGCTGCTGAAGGACCCTTTGACCCCTCCAAGCTGGGCCACATTACTTTTTCCCAGGCTATGGAGCTTCTTGAAAATGTTCCTCTCCCCTCTCCATCACATCCTCATACACCAGCCTCCTCATCATCTTCTCCATCTACTCAATCTAAACAGTCAACCCATACTCTTCCATCTCCTAAAGACCTGCCTTTGAAGGATCAGCTTTCTCTACTGACCAACAAAGTTGGTTCTTTGGAAACTGCTATGACCTCTCTACCCTCCATTATTTCAGACTCTGTGTCTGAACAGCTTAAGGGGTTCTTTGATTTGTTCAAAGACTCCTTCCCTGCTACTCCACAAACAGATACTGCTCTACAGCTGCTTGCACTCACTGCACAGCTGCAAAATTTGTCCAACTCCCTATCCTCTATTATTTCACTGCAACAGGACTCTGTGTCCTCAATGACAGCCATTTCTCAACAGCTGTCATCTCTCCTAACTTCTTGCAACACTACTCTTCCTACTACCTTGGCCAGCTTGAACAACCTCATTAACTCCCTTTCGAATTCTGTGTCCTCAAACCTTGCTGATGTGCAAGATTCTCTTGAACTACATCTTGCACAGCTTCAAAGTTTGCTGTTCACTGAGTCTGATAGGGAAAATATTGTTAAGTTGACCTCCCTTGCTGATACACAATCCTCTTCTCTTAAGTCCTGTCTTACCCAGCTTGCAGAGGTGAAGGACAACTTGGCATTCTTAGTTAATAGCCTTGTTGGCCCCAGGCCTGCTGCCAAAACTGCTGGCAGGCCTGATGACATTGTGTCTTCAGGCAGACCGGGTGTTGAAGGTGCTGGTCCATCTCCTTCAAAGTGGGAGAAGTCGTCTGCCTCTAAGACTAAGTCTAAGGGGGAGAAAACTTCTTCTCCTAAGGAGAAACTAGTGCCTGCAGCACAAATTGGTCAACAAGCAGGAGCTTAAACAGGTACACTGGAGGGTGCCTCTCATGCTGCTCAGCCTACTCAGGTTGAATCTCCAGTCCCTGCTCAATCTAAGGGGGAGGAAACTATTCCTGAGGACAGGCCAAGCAGCAGAAGGAGGCATCTGATATTAGAAGAAGAAGAGGAGGAGGAGGAAAGTCCTAAAGCTGCTATCACTAAAGCAGCTAAAGGTAAAACAATAGCAGCAACTGATCCTCAACAGCAGAAAGCAGAAGAAATCCAATTTCACAAAGCCAGGGCCAAAGAAATGGGTCTTCCTATGCACAAATATTTTGAGTTTAGAGAAGAACAGCTTCAAGCCCTGGAAGCTTTAAGAAAAGAAGAAGAGTCTGCAAAAGCTGCTAAGTCTTTTGCACTTCAAGAGGCAAGGAAAGTTAAGATGTCCTCTCTTGTTGTGCAAGAAAAAATTCTGGAAGCTGCTAAGGGATCAGCAGAGGAAAAGGAAGCAGAAAAAGAAATGGGTGCTCTGGCCTCAGTACCCTCTGCTAGAATCCAATTCCATTTTGACAACCTGGCAAGAAAGAAGTTTCATGATGTTGCTGACCGAAGACTTGCTAAGGAACCAATTGTTAAAGCTGTTCCTATTTCAAGAAAAGGCAAACAGTGGAAACTGCCAATTTCCAGGATGGGTTCAACAGGCCCTGAGCTGGAATCTTATGATCACACTGATGTTGCCCAAATAGGATACAGGGAATGGGTGGAACTAGAAGTTGCCCTGAGCCAGTCAAAGTCAGAAACGGCTAAGACTATCAGGGCATATGTGAAAAAGTTAATGGAGAGAGTGAAAGATCTTGGCCTGATCTCAACTGATATAAGTGAGGGTGTCTCTGTGACATATCCCAAGATAAAAGTCAGGAGAACAAGGAAGGACACTGAAATGGAACTACTCCTTGCACTGATTGAACAAGGCGATTATGCCATTGAAATGAAGGGAGTTAATCACAGCCTGCCTAGTGGAATAGAGTTTGAAGATGGCAAGATTATTAAAGAGCCTGAGCTGGGGGCATTCTTTGTGGATCCCTTAACTCAGAAGAAATGCTTTCAAATAACTTCAGATTTATACAAAGTGGATTTGAGACAACTTGTGGCCTTCAGACTTGCAGTTTCATTCAGGCAGTCTAGCAAGTGGAGAGCAGCCGTCTGGGATCAGCTCAGAGGCTTCTTTGAAAGAGGTGAACTTGATGATCCCAAGTTTATGATAATAAGAAGTGAAGTTCAAGAACTTGAGGATACAAGGGAAGAGCTGGAAAAGATGTTTCATGTTCCCCCTCCAGTGTGATGAAGTCCATCTGCCATCTGGGCAGGTGAAGAATGGAAGCTTTCCATTAGTTGGACAGGCTTACCATTATCTGTTCCCAACAAAAACAGTCCAATGTACATTAGTTGTATTTTAATTACATAAGTTGTAATTTTTCTTTTACATTAGTTGTAATATACATTAGTACATCAGTTGTACTTTTGTAAGAACATGTGTTGTTTAAATGTAATCAAAAATCAGTGTATATATAAACTGATCTTTTACTTTATGTTGATGTTGTAATTCTATTTCAACAAATGTACTGTAAAAATATATTGTGACTTTTGATAAGACCAGCTTAGACTGGTTATTGCAAATAGGGGGAGATTGTTAGGCACAAAAAGGCCTCAGTCAAACCTGTTCTGCATCTGAGGGGGAGATTATTAATCAAACCTGTTGATGCCTTTGAAGGTTGAATTTAAGGCCTGTTATATGCCTTATTGAAACATGAAAATGATTTGCAATATCAGCCAAAAGCTGTTCAAGGAGTTGCATGTGTTGCAACAAAGACAGTTTTGCTCAAGCTGTTCAGTCTGCTGAACAGGCTGGACATAAACTGTCTACGCTGCTCTACACTGATGAGCAGCTTGGGCAGTTTACAAGTAGTCTGTTCTTTGTGAACAGAACCTGTTCTTTGTGAACAGGCTAAACACTTTATGGAATGTGTTTCCAAGTCCTCATGTATTGTTTTTGGCTACAAGATCAGTTTACAAAGTCGAAGACAAAGTGGAAATCAGAACTGCTCAGCCTGCCCAAGTTGTTCTGTTACATGAAGTCAAAAGGTTATTTGAAAAAGGGTGACAGACCTTTTTCTTATATCAAAATAGGCCTTTACAATGAAGAAAGACGCAAAGTTGACATTCCTTATTTAGTTAAAGGCAATGCAACAGTAGACAAAGTGAAAAGACAAAAGTTCTGCACACAAGAAGACAAGTCTGCTTTTCAGAAAGTGCAGAAAAGGTTATGTTGTCTTTTCAACAAGACTTCTCCTTTTTCATTCCGTCCAATGAAGAAGTTTCTCTTAGATCCTCTGAGTGAGTATAAAAGGACGCTTCTAAGGTCAGAAAGATTAAGCCAAAAAGCTAAGTGCTGAAGCCAAGAGCGAACGTGCAAGTGTGTTTTTCATGCATGCAAGCCTGCCTGTGTAATACAGTTTCTTTGTGTCTAAGCTGTTCTACATAAGCTGTCCCTCTGAGTCTTGTAAACACAGTGAGTGCTTCTTAGTGAGTGTATTCATTGTAAACTAGTTTGAGTCTGTCTTAGACTAGTGAACATACTGTTGTATCTGTCATCTCAGCTTGAACCTTTCCGCATTCAAGCTTGTTTGTAATTAACAACTTGTTGATAATACATACAAACATTGAGAAAATAGTGTGTAGTTTTTAAATAGATGTATTCACCCCCCCTCTACAGGTTAAAGCTATATACTTTGGGAACCTCTCGGGACCTACATCATCCCTGCGATTCTGTATTGGGCGTTCTTCAGATTCCGACCCAGACGAACAGTCATTGTTAAACGGATTTACCAAATATTCATCCTCCTGGCCTTTGTTCCATTGAATAGTGAATCGATAGGTCAACCGAGTAACAACCTGATCCAACCTTTCTTCATGTGGTTTCTGTCTCTTTGGAGGCATCGTGAACTTCAGAAATTTTGGCTCTGATAGCAACTGATACAGCGTAGCAAATGGAAATAGATTAATCTGTTGATTCTAAGAATCCCATATTAGTCCCTGCTAATAGTTTGTTGATTCCGTAGAATAACAAACAATTAGGCTTCAAACAACTTATTTGAACTCGGAATTTGGATAATCTGTTTTCTTACAATACTTCAACATATATTAAATAGAAATGGAAAATTGAAAACGGGTCAAAAAAAACCCGACGGGTCGACCTAGGGAACCAAAAGAAAACCTCCTAAAACCCATTAAAAAAAAGCCCATAACTTTCAATCCGGGTCGAATTTGGGCCAAACGGTTGGGCACCCCACCTTTGGCTGATTGTCACTTCGTGGAGCTCGAGCCAACGGTCATCTGGACACCTGACGGGCCCTAAACAGAGACCCGACTTAATAGATATGACCCTTTCCGTTTAGCCCCTTTAGTTACGAATCATGTCTTGGGCCTCTAGAAACAATAGTGCTCGATCATCCACACTTGGGCCTGCATCATTCCCCCTGGGTAGACAATATTCATCCTCGAATCTGCAATGGGATCATCATCTGAAGAATCTCCATGGAAAGGCACCAAATGCTTAACATTGAAAACATCGGCACACCGGATATGATTTGGCTATTTCAGACGATAAGCATTATAATTTATCTTCTCCACTATCTCTACTGGTCCAATCTTCTTTGCAGATAACTTATTGTACTCACCGAGTGAGAAACGATCTTTCGTCAGAATAGCCCAAACGAAATCACCAACCTCAAAATCCACGTGCCTGCATTTCTGATCAGCATCCTTATTGTATTTTGCATTGGCACGAACCAAGTTGTCATGTACCGCCTTATGGACCTCATGTAGCCCAACAAAATAATCTTGCACTTTCTTTGGAACAGAGCTTGAGATAGGAAGCCTCATCAGATCCAGTGGGCCCCTAGGATGAGTAGAATAGAGCACTTCAAATGGACTGAAACCAGTACTTTTGTTAACCGCACGATTATGGGAGTACAAAAATGACCTATGGTCACGATTTTGTCCAAACAGCCTAGCCACAGTTTTTGTTATTGACGTGACTAAAGGGTCATATATGATCTTGTATTATTATGATAGTCACAGTTTATCTCAATAACTGTGACCATTGCAAATCACATTCAAACCTTAAGCCACGGTTTAACATAAGGATCGTGACAAAATCTTGTCATGGTTGCCACATTGTTACCAAATATCATCGTTTGTCACAGTTATTTGTTTGATGTCTATAATAATCTTGTGATGGTTATTAACTATGACGATAAATATGTATATGGTCACGGAAATCTCTTTCGGTGACCAAAGGGACACCCTGAAGTCTAATTGTATGAGTCTAAATTATATGGTGGAATTAGTCACATGAATAAACTCTGACAGAAGGCTAACTTATATGGTCACGAAATCGCTTTGTGTAAGAGTGGAGTTCAGTAGCCACGTATGGTAAAAGAAAAACAATTTGACCATAAGTGTTCAATGGTCATGATTGAGTTCATAAAGTGTGTCAAAAAGTAAACAATTGTCATGAAATAAGAAAATTATTGTGACTATAAGTATTTTATAGTCACGGTTTATTTTCTTATGTGTGTGTAAAAGTATTTTATATTCATGATGAAAGAGAAAAATGTGACTAATTATTTTTTTGTCACGATTTAATTTCTTTTATGTATATAAAAGTAATTAATGATCACGGTTTAAGAAAAAAAAACATATCACCATAATTATGTTTCGGTCACAGTTTAAGACACACACGCATGTGACTAGTAATATTTAATGGTAACAGATTAAGTTTTTATGTGTGTCTAAATGTAAACAATAGTAATAGTAAAATGAAAAAGATATGATTATAAGTACATTCAAGTCACGATTTAATTTGTTTTGTGACTAAAAGCTATCAATCTCACATTAAAAAAATCAATATAAGGGGTTTTTTTGTCACGGATTAAGCAAATTTGTGACTATTAATATTTAAAAGTGACGGTTTATTGTTTTTATGTAACTAAAAATAAACAATAGTCATGACAAAAATATGTTGTGACTATATTTTTCTAATGATCATGGTTTAGTATATTTCTTATTAGTGTGTAAAAGTAATAGTTTTCATGATAAAAGAAAAAAACAGTGACTATAAAACTTTATGGTCACACGAAGAATTGGTTTGTGTGACTAAAAGTAATCGGTGGTCATGGTTTAAGTGAAAAAAAGGGTCCCTATAAGTATTTTATCGTCACAGTTTAATATATTATTGTGTCTGAAACTAAACATTAACCATGATAAAAGAACAAAAATGTATTTATAAGTATTTTATGGTCACAATTTATTTTGTTTTGTGTGGGTAAAGGTTATCAATTGTCATAGTTAAAAAAAAAACTTGTTAATTTGAGTATTTTGTGGTCATGGTTATTTGTGTTATGTACGTTAAAAACTAAACATTAACCATGATAAAAGAAAAAATATCGTGACTACAAGTAGTTTATGGTCACGACTTATTTTTTTATCAGTTGCTAAATGTTATTAATTGTCATAATAAAAGTAGCAAAATGTGGCTATAACTACTTTATGGTCACGATTTAGTTAGTTTTGTGTGTTTAAAGGTTATTAATTGTCACAGTTTAAGAAAAAAACTTATCACTATTAGTATTTTTATGGTGAAGGTTAAATGTCTTATATGTGTCAAAAAGTAAACATTAATTATGATTAAAGAAAACAACCATGACTACAAGAAGTTTATGGTCATGTCTTATTTTATTTTATGTGACTAAAAGTAATTAATTGTCATAATAAAAGAGGCAAAGTGTAGCTATAAGTTTTTTATGGTCATAATTTAGTTTGTTTTGAATGGTTACAGTTATCAATTTGTCACAGTTTAAAAACAACGTGTCAGTATAAATATTTTATGGTCCTGATTAAATGTGTTATATGTGTCAAAAACTAAATATTAATCACGAAAAAAGAAAACAAACCATGACTAGAAGTAGTTTATGGTTACGTCTTATTTTAATATATGTGACTAAAAGTAATTAATTGTAATAATTAAAGGAAATAAATGTGAGTATATATGTATTTTATGGTCACACTTTATTTTATTTTGTATGACTAAAAGAAATCAACAATCACCGTTTACGAAACAACATGATACTATATATATTTTACGGTCACTATTATAAATGTTATGTGTGTCTAAAAGTAAACAACAATAACGATAAAAGAAAACACGTGTGGATGTAAGTAACTTATTGTCACGGTTTAATTTTTTACATGTGTCTAAAAGGAACAATAGTGATTTTAAAAGAAATATAATGTGACAACAAGTATTTGATGGTCACCAAAGGGCCTTTGGCCTGGCGGTAAGAGGGTGGAGATACAAGTGAGAGGTCACGGGTTCGACTCCCGTCGGAGACAAGTTGATATTTAGGTGGTGAAAGTAAGTCTTGTGGTAAATAAGTAGTTTAGGAGTAGGAGTATGAGTAGGATAGTTTGTCGTTAAAAAAAGTATTTAATGATCACAGATTGTAATGTTGCATGTGTCTAAAAGTTACCAATTGCCAGGATTAGGAATAAGTAAGTAACTATAAATACTTTATGGTCACGGTGTAATTATTTTTGTTTGTCAAAATGTATCAATTGTCACGGTTTAATACTTTTTGTATGTCCAATTGCAACCAATCGTCACATTTTTATAAATTATGTGTGTCTAAATGTACCCTACGGTTACGGTTTAATTGTTTATGCTTGTCTAAATGTACCAATGGTCACACCACTTAATAGTTTATGTGCGTTAAAATATTACCAATTGTCACGGTTTCATTCATGTGGTGTGCTTAAATGTCTCAAATAGTTACGGTTTAACTGATTATGTGTGTATAAATTTATCCAATGGTCACGATTAAATATTTGTGCGTCTTTAAATATACCAGGTGGCCACAGTTTATTTGTTATACGTGTCTGTAAGAATGTTAACGCCACTGATTAATTGTTTATGTGTGTCTGAATGTATCCAACTGTCATGGTGTTAAAATAAATTATGACTAAAAGTATTTTTATGGTCACGGTTACTAAAAAATATAGACCACAAGTGTATTGAAATTGTTACCATATAGCCACGGTTTTATGCTACTGCCACGGTTTTACATGTGATTTAGTCACGAATATTAAATGTAGCCATAAGATACCAAAAGTGATGCGACCTTTGGTCACGATTTGAATGAAAAATAAAACTGTGGCCAAAGGTCTATGGCCACGGTTTTTTAACGTGACGGATGACATAATTTGTACTAGGTACTTGACACAACTTCTGATCCCGAGCCCGCACGTGTTCACCCACAAAACACCTCAGAAGATTAGCAAGTCATCTGTTAACAACTTCGGTCTGCCCATCCGTCTGAGGGTGATAAGCACTGCTGAAATTAAGCTCTGTGTTCACCATTTTCCATAGTACTTCTGTTAACCGCATGATTATGCGCAAACTCTGCTTGACACAACTTCTGATCCCAACCCCACTTGTGTTCACTCACCAAACACCTCAGAAGATTACTAAGGCATCTGTTAACAACTTCGGTCTGCCCATTCGTCTGAGGGTGATAGGCACTGCTGAAATTAAGCGCTATGTTCACCATCTTCCATAGACTGCGCCAGAAATGACTTAAGAAACGAGTGTCCCGATCAGAAACAATAGTAGAAGGTAACCTAAGCAAGCGGTACACCTCCCGAAAGAACAACTGAGCCACATGAACTGCATCGGGTGTTTTGTTGCATGGAATAAAGTGTGCCATCTTCAAAAAACGGTCAACCACAATAAAGATCGAATCATTACCCCGTTGCGTTCGGGGCAACCCCAACACAAAGTCCATACTGATATCAACCCAAGGTTGTGAATGAATAGGCAGAGGCATGTAAACCCCAACATTAGTGGTTAAACTATCGGAAGCTTGACAGATCCTGCACCGCTTAACAAACCGCTCTACCTCCTTCCGCATTGTAGGCCAAAAATAAAGTGCGATCTCTGCCTACTTGCCCTTCACAATGTAACTCCTTTATGATGTGCAGACGGAGACTGGAATCAGGAATGCATAGCTGATTCCTCTTGAAAAGGAACCCATCATACAACAAAAAATATGTCCGCTTCCCAGACTGAACTTCCTGCAAAACAACAGAAAAGTAAGGGTCGCCTACAAACTGCTCAGTGAGACTGTCAAGGCCTGGCACTTCGACTCGCATGGATACAAGCAAACTACTCCTCCTGCTCAAAGCATCTGCCACCCGATTAAAAGTTCCAGACTTATGTTTTACAACAAAAGTAAATTTTACCGGAAAAGCAAGCCATTGCCCATGCTTATGAGATACTTTGTCCTGACTGCGAGTGTGTCTTAAGGAGTCATGGTCCGTGAGCAGCACAAACTTCTTATGGAACAAATAATGCCGCCAATTCTTCACTGCTTGAACCGCCCCATAGAATTAAAGATCGGTTGTATATTCATCAACCGTTCTGGCCCCCTGCCTGAGATTAATGTAACCGTTGGAAGTAACGAGGCAGAAAGTTGGACCTCATACACTTCTTCATCTTCCTTCGCGTTTTAACCTTTGGTTTAACCAAACAATTTCGTGTCTGTTTCAACTGCTGCCACCACGCCATTGCCCTACCGCGAAGCCTGGTAGTGGTCAGTGATACCCTATTGGTTTCGGATACCTCTTTCAACTTGAACACTTCCTCCACCGTAGCCATCCAATCAATGAACCCTTTCTAGATTCAGACTGGTCGCATCAAACTCTAGGATCTCAGCCTTAAATCCGGCCTCCCAGCGCCTATTGTCATCCCTGTGATTCTGCCTTGGGCGTTCTTCAGATTCCGACCCGGAAGACAAATGGTCATTGTTCAACGGATTTTCAAAATCTTCATCCTCTTGGCCTCTGTTCAACAGATCTATGAACCGATCGGTCAACTGTGTACCCACCTGATCCAAGCTTTCATCCATCCTTGCGAAAATTCGTTGCTCAAACTCGCGTTCATACATTTCGTCAAGTGGTTTCTGTCTACTCGGAGGCATCCTGAACTTCAGAAATTTTGGCTCAGCAACCAACTGATGCAGCGTTGCAAATGGAAACTAGATTAATCTGTTGATTCTAAGAATTCCAGATTAATACCTACTAATAGTTTGTTGATTTCGTAGAATGCCAAACAATTAGGCTTCAACAAGATTTGAACTCGGAATTTGGAAAATTAAAAGGTTTTCTTGATTGATAATCTATTTTCATACAATACTTCAACATATCTTAAATAAAAATGGAAAACTAAAAACGGGTCAAAAGAAAAACCCCAATAACCCATAATAATCACAAAAAACCTGTAACTTTCAATCCGGGTCGAATTTGGGCTAAACGGTTTGGCAAACCGCCTTCGGCTATTTGACAATGCGTGGCTATTTGATGGTCTCCAAACGGAGACACGAGTCAAAAGCTATGACCCTTTCCGTTTAGCCCCTTTTGTTACGAATCCTGTCTTGGGCCTCCAGAAACAATAAGGCCCGATCATCCACACTTGGGCCTGCATCAGTTCTACCTAGAAAAAAATTTATTCATTTTGATAGACCAATGAGATAGGAGAGTTGGAACTCTCGATTTAGGCCACATAGTTCTTAGAATTTTAAGTCCATTCTTTGAAAACTTCCTCTTTATACGAGAGTTGCGACCCTCGGATAAAGAGGTCCAACACTTAAAAAAATCTTGGACTTCTTAAAATCTCACAACTTCGTGGTTAAGCCACTGATATTTGAAAAAATGTTAGGTTTCTTAGCCTCGGAGAAACACAACTTTATAAACCCTTTTTAACCATTTCAGAATCAATATAAGCATGAACGCACAACGGAAATCGTATATTTATGCATAAAACCATAATTAAAACTCACTTTAGTGCACGAAATCGATTTAAAACTCTGATAATGTGAGAATTATGATAGAACAGTTGATGAAGATGAAAAGGGTTTTTTAGGGTTTTATGATGAAAAAGATGAACAGGAAAAGAATTCTGTGTGGGGGTTGGGGCCTTTCATAGAATTTGAAAACTGGTTCCCCCCAACACGGTGGGGGGAACCCGACCTATCCTTTAAAAAAACCTTACAAGTAAAAAAATACTTAATATAAATAAATAAAAAGGTAAAATAAAAAATAAATAAAGATATATTTGGGTTTTCTTTTTGGTCTTTATAAAAAACTTTAAATAAAATTAACAAAGCTTAAACACACGAAAAAATTAAACACTTCAAATTAACTAAAAATAGAACACACCATATAAATACATTTTCTCCCCCTACGAGTGTGCATGATTGAGGATGAAAAACACTCGGAAACTTGCAACGATAAATGAAAATGAAGAACTTACCATGAAGCGTCTCGGGAAACAAGTAACAAAATAAAATATTCACATAGAGTAGAATTAAAATTAATAAACACACTACACAAATTAGAGATAATGTAACATTTAAGAAAAGAAAATATGCTTAAGTGAAAGCAGATAAACTTTGCGAACATGATGCATTAAAGTGTAATTTATGTCGATAAATTCAGCATGCCTAACTTGTTCACTAGAAAATTAAATCGGTTGTCATCCAAAGGTTTAGTGAACAAGTCGGCAATCTGATTTTCTGTGTTTACAAAGTGTTATTCTACGGTTGCTTCTTCAATGTGATCTGATTTTCTGTGTTTACAAAGTAGATTGGAATTCTGTTTAGTTTGAAGCCATAGTCTCAGAGTTGAGTGCACATCTAAAGGAGTTGCAAGCAGCAGCTTGCGACAACAACGTATTCGGCTTTTGCAGTGGACAAAGAAACGTTGTACTGTTTCTTTGATGCCCAACTTACCAATGTGTCTCCGAGGAACTGGGTATGACCCTGACGTGCTTTTTCTCTCATGTTTACAACCTTCATGATCTGTATCGGAGTAAGAAGTTTGTTTAAAATTGGTTCGTTTCGGATACCAAAGACCAAGATCAAGTGTGCCTCTTAAATACCAAAAAATACATTTAACGGCAGCTAAGTGTGACTCTTTAGGATCTTCTTGAAAATGAGCACACAGACATGTAGCAAACATTATATACGCTCTACTTGCAGTTAAATGAAGTAAGCAATCTATCATTCCTCAATAAGTCATGATGTCAGTGAGTTTGCCCATTTGATCGGCATCAGCCTTCGAGGAAATTAACATGGGAGTTTTCATAGATGAACAATTTTTCATCTTAAATCTCTTGAGGAGATCTTGGATGTACTTAGACTGATTTTTTAGAATCCCGTCTGGAAGTTGTTTCACATGTAATCCGAGGAAAAAGTTCATTTCCCCCATTGTACTCATCTGGCACCTCGATTTTGTTAGTTTTAAAAATTCTTCACACGGTGAAGGTTTTGTAGAACCTAATATGATGTCACCAACATATACTTGTATGAGAAGAATATCATTACCTTTATGCCAAATGAAAAGAGTTGTATCGACCGTAACTTTGGAGAAGCCAGAAACAAGAAGAAATTTTGTTAGATTATCATACCAGGCCAGAGGTGCTTTTTTTAAACCGTATAGGGCTTTGTCGAGAGCATAAACATATGAATGTCTACACTTATCGACAAATCCCTCAGGTTGGTCCACGTACAGCTCCTCTTTCAGGATTTCGTTGAGAAATCCAGTCTTCACGTCGATTTGGTAGATGGTGAAATCCTTATTAGCCGCGTATTCCTAAAATATGTGGATAACTTCGAGTCTGGCTGTTGGGGCAAACGTCTCATCGTAATCGATTCCTTCTTGCTAGCGGTAGCTCTTTGCAACTAATCGAGCTTTGTCGCGGACGACAACTTCGTTCTCATCTCGTTTATTCTTGAAGATCCATTTGGTGCCGATGAGGGATCTTTCCTTTGGTCGTGAAACTAACCTCAATACTCGTAGTCCCTTGAATTGATGTACCTCATGATGTATGGCGTTCTCCTAGTCAGGATCTCGTAGGGCCTCAGCAGTTGATGTTGGTTCGATCTTATTTAGGAATGCAACGTACATGCATTCTTCATCTTTGGCACGTCTGGTTCGAACCGGAGTGGACTTATACCCAATGATTTGAGATTCAAGCTAGATTGCATCTGATGATGAATCTTCAGCCGGTGTAGTAGGAGTGGTTTCTGGATTTGCTTCTAGAGTCGTGTTTGGGACAGAAACACCGGTTGGAGTCTTGGTAGAGGTCGGTGTGTTGTCAGCTGATGTAGGCTCAATTGGATTTGTATGGTCTGAGCCTTATCTGACTGTTTGTGTATCTACAGTAGTTCTAGAAACAAAATTAAACTTATGAATAGCATATAAAACTTCAAACAGAGTGTCTAATTCTACTTGGTCTGTAGAGGTGGTATTCGTTGATGCAGATTGTGTCTAAATTGGTTCAGACGAACGTGTAATAACCGATTCTGAACTGAGTTGTTCAAAAGCATTTCGGACTCAGCTAAATCATTGAATGTTATATTGACACTCTCATTAACTGTCTCGGTTTGTTTCTTGTACACCCGATACGAAGCAGAGTTCTTGGAGTATCCGATGAAGACAGCTTTGTCGCGTTTAGCATCAAACTTACCGAGATTAACTATTTTGTTCAGAATGAATCACCTGCAACCAAACACACGGAAGTGTTTGGCATTAGGTGTACGCTTATTAATAATCTCATAGGGTGTTTTACCAAATCATTTGTTAATGATGGACCGATACTGAGTGTAGCACGCAGTATCTTCAGTTATAGCTTAGAAGTGTATAGGCAACTTGGAGTATGTTATCATTGATCTGGATACTTCAACAAGGGTGAGATTTCGTCTTTCTACAACACCGTTCTGTTGTGGAGTTCTAGCAGTGGAAAACTGGTGGGTGATACCGACAGAATCAAGAATGCGGATACCACCTTGTTTTTGAACTCTAGACTGTTATCCATGCGGATAACTTAGGCTTGAAGTATAAGATTAACTTGCGTCATTTTCAGAAATGAAATGATCAAGTTTGGTGTCTTGTCCTTCATTTGTAGGATTTTCACCCAAGCATATCTTTAATATTCGTCGACCATCACTAATATGTATTTTTTCGCATTGATACTCTGAACGTGCATTGGTCCACACAAGTTTATGTGAATTAACTCAAGGGGCTGTGTTGTATTTGGCACAAGTTTCAGTTTGTGGGATGCCTTCTTAATTTTACTCTTTTCACAGGCAGCACAAGGTTGATATTTGTCGAACATCAGATCTGGTAGGCCCCGATCAAGTAGATTTGATGTAAGCATGGTTATGGTTTTTAAATTCAGATGAAAGAATCTCTTATGCCATCACCAAGACTGCTGTAATGTCAGTTTAGAAAGTAGGCATGTCATCTTGTTGACCTTGACCTTAGACAAGTCAATTGTGTACACATTTGAGCGTTGAATTTTGGAAAGAATTTCTTTACCCGTTTGAGACTAAATGCTGCATCTCGTGGCTTTGAATGATACCTCAAGTCCATTATCACACAGTTGGCTGATAGTGATCATGTTGTGACCAAGTCCTTGGATGTAAGAGACTTGAGTTATTTTGAGCTTGCCCATTTCAAAATTTCCGTATCCTCGAATTTGAGCAACCCCGTTGTTGTCGAACATTACAGATCCACCATAAGAGGCTGTGAAGTTTAACAGAAGCTCTTTCCTACTGGTCATGTGCCATGAGCATCTAGAGTTTAATATCGACACACTATTTTCCTGAAAGCAAAAGTCCGATCAGTGTGTGTTGAATTTAAAGTCCGGGTCCTAAACTGGTTGTTCAAAAGCCATTTGAGTGAAGTACGGGTCCTAATTCTAGGTGATAAGAAACCATTCCTGTAAGACAATTAAGTGACCTTGGGTACCCAAATTTTATGATATTTGGGTTCTGACTGATTAGCATTGACGGTATGGTTCTTAAGAACTGAACCATTGTTGGTCGCATATAAAGTGCACTAATGTCTTTGTTTAAAAGAAGACAGGATTTAGGGAACCATACAAACCTGTATATTACAGGTCTGTTAAATTCCTTTTTAACCTTTTGTTTTGGTTTTAGGCGTTGTTTTTTATGTTTGAATACATGAGCAGAGTTCAACAATATAGGTATAGACAAACCAATTGGGACAAATCAAACAGCTGCTTAAAGGAATATTTCTTAATAGTAATATCATTCAAAACATCACATTTAGTCAGAGCAGTACTAAAATTTAAATCAACCACAGTTTTGTCTTTGATTACATTGGAAACAAAAGAATTTGAAATAACATTATTTGCTCCTGCGTTCTTCAATTTAGATGTCGTCTTTGGTGTCGTGCCTTTAGGTCTTACTCTGTGGCCTGAAATGGAATGCACACGTTTGTTAGCCTTAGTAGATGGAGGCTCGATGGTCGTTTTGTGTTGTTTTTGTTTCCGAGGATTCTTCATGATCTTTTTACAGGAACAAGTAGAATTTTCAGATTCCTTTATGGAAGAATCTCCATCTTGTTCAATAGGAACGGTCATCGGGGCTTTGCCTTTCTAAATTTCTAAAAGATGTTGTTTTTGCAAACAGTGGAATTGTTGATCAAACAGTTATGTTTAGGAACAAGTTGAGATTCCATCCCCTTAATTGCGGCTAGAAGCTGATCTCATTCCTTGTCAAATAATTTAACATCAAGTTTAAAATTTTGTTCTCGAATAGAAAACAGTCTTCTTGCCTCATTGAAATCATTTTCTTTTCTTAAGAAAGTGAATCTTTCTGCACCAAACAAATATTTGGTTCCTTTTATGGCTAACTCAAGGACATGAATTTTATCAATTTGTTGTGAAGTGTCTGCTAGAGAAGAATTAAATTGAGCAATTTCGGCTTCGAGAGGTGGTATTTTCTTGAAAAAATCTATATGTTCTTGCTCAAAAGATCGTGATGTGGTCTCCAATATTTGTTCTAGATCAGAAGCCTGTTGTTCTAAAACAGAAAATGGTATGTATTCACGAGGTTTTGGTAAGTTCGGGTCAGGTGTAATTTCTTTTGGTTCAACGAATTCTTCTTCACTGAAGATTTGTATAATTTTCCTTGGAGAGAGTCGTGATTTAACAAATAATATACAAATTAAATTTGTGGTATATCAAATCGTACTTGTTTTCTTCTTCTTCGGCTAACACTTCAGGCCAAGATTTGTTGTAGGGTATCACAAATCCCCGACCCATGTTGTCAACATGATATAAAGGACTTTTCTTTTTGTTGATCATCTCTTCCATGACTCTGGGACCAGTAAACCCTAAACCATCGCAGATTTTGATTCTCTAGGTTTATACATGTTTATGGCTTGATCAGTTTGGCCTCACTTATAAAATTTATCTTCCATGTCTTTGAGCTTTTCTCCCAATTTTGTTCTCTCGGCCAAGACAAACTCATATTTCAGACATTTTGACAGACAAATCCTTTTTCTCGTTACTAGCCTAAGACACCTCTGCTTGTAAAACTAAAATATTTGATTTCAAAACAGACTTTTCATTTTGAGCATTTCTAAGAGCGGTTTGGAAAGGCACTTATTTTTTAGCTTGTTTTCTTAACACCTTTAATTTAGCAAGAAACTCTTTAGGAAGAATACTTACCTCAGTCTCAGTCGTGGAAAAGTCCTTACTTGTACCGGCATCCTAAGCCATCAGAGAAACTTCAGATGCTTCAGTTGTGTCTTCTGTTTGTTGAACATCGGCAATGAAGCACATTTGATCTGCAACATCCTCTTCTTAATCATCAGTGTCTTCCAGCAAATGTTCTTTTTCGACAAACAGAGCTCGTCAAAAGTTTCTTTGCTTGGCGAGATTATGCTTCGTCTTGTAGTAATTCTCATTCTTTTGCTTCGGAAGATGACATTCGCAAGCAACGGGACCCGGCTTTCCAGAGTTGAAACATCCTTTTGGTTATCTATAGTTTCATTTGAGTTTTTTGTTTAATTTCACTATCGTTTCATGACTTTTGGTTATCTATAGTTAATTATTATTTCATTATTCATCCATAGGTTACAAAGAAAATGAATGGTCATCAAAAGTATAAATAGTATGTGTTGCAAATAATCCATTTGTCAATCTAAAATACTCTCATTTTTTCTCCTAATTTTCACAGGTTAGTTTTCTTCTTGATTTATTCTTCTTTTATTTTTCTAATATCAAGTTCGTTCTTCATCTCTAACACACGTATATTTATTCTATTTTGGGAAATCGAATATTAAAATTTTTATTTTGTGATATTTTATATTTGACAGTGAAAATGATGGACATTATTGAAGTTACGATCCATGCAAAAAAAATTATTGACAAATAGATTTTCTAGAAAAAAATTTATGTCTTCTTCAATCCTACATTGATAATTCTTTTTGTATTTAATTATATATCTATTTAAATTATTTGACATATATATTTTCATTAATAAATTATTTATGTTGATGTAGGTGATGGATATGCTCTATATTGACACGTCAAATATCCTTAAGGTTTGTCGATAAATAATATATATGTCAATGTTATATTCACCAACTTATAGGTCATTGTCATATATCCTTTCAACTATATAGTTTTAAACTTTAACAAATTTTAAAAAGAAATGTATTAACAACAATTTTTTTTTCTCTGTGCTTGAATTCTTTTATAAATATCTTCTTGATGACTTGTAAACAATAAAAGTTTTACAATATTATATTCTAATGATTTGTATTTTATTTCAATTCATCTTTGATGAATAATCAATAGATAATGATCCAGAAACGTTATTAAGCAGCATCCGATTTAATAAGTATTTAATGTATTTTAATTTAACCATCGTTACACAATTTGATATTGTGAATACTAATATTAAAGTTTAATTCAATGGGGATATTTGTAACTATATTTATACATTTTCTAAATCTTTTCTATTTTTTTAATATTAAAAATTCACTATATATTTTACTTGAAGATTTTAGGTTTATTGAATTAGTAATTTAAAATTTCTTTTAATTGGTCGTATTATGTTTTGTTATTTAGTTGTGATTTTATTATAAAAAGGAACAAAAATAAGTACCTAGAGTCGCTTTTATATTGTAATTAGACAAAAAAAAAAATACATATAACTAAATAATTGCTCTAAATACGAAATTCATAACTTTTTAAATACATTTATTTTTAAAAAGTTAACTATAAAGATTTTAGATTAAACTCTATATATTTAAAATTACCAATTAGCTTTTTATCCTGTAACACCCTCCAAACCCGGATAAAAGTCACGTCATTTACAATACACAGGTGACATTTACGCATGTAAGATCCGTCACACATGTCAAAGGTTTACACACAAACACTGATTAATTAAAACATTTCACATCATAAACAACACTGTTTAAAAGTCAACCCAACGTACAAACCCAAGCCCAGATTCCCATATCTACATATAACCCAGTACAACTGACCCAAAGTTTTCCAACTAATCTAACGAACACATACAGTCAACAAAAGCAGAATCCCTCGGCGACAGCAAGATCAAGCTCCTACTTCCGCTCAGGAGCTGTCGGCCCTATCTTCGGTTTCCCTGACACATAGTAGACTCGAATACATAAGTTTCGCAGCTCGTGTGTACACAAGGGTTAGACACTGCACTAATCACATAAGCACAAATGCATGTCACAAGGTAACTCTACACTACAGGGCATAACACATGCCATCGAGCCTCTATTCAGAGACACTAGAGATCCACTACAGAAAGATATTCTCATCTCAATTGGGGAATCCCTCCCCCCTGTAACCAAGCCAGACCCGTGGGGCTAACAGGAATGACAACCACACACACACACAGATATATATATATATATATATATATATATATATATATATATATATATATATATATATATATATATATATATATATATATATATATATATATATATATATATATATATATATATATATATACGTATATGGGAACTCTACACAGGGTTAAACAGTGCTACACAACTCCCACGATAACTCATCGTGTTTACGCTATAATGGATCTCATACATATATCACATATAAAGGAAGGAAGGACCATACCTCAGGGGTAGCTCGCAGTTCCCAAAATGCAATCACAATAATATATGCACATAGTATGACTCGATAAAGTAGGCCCTTTGAAAAGAACTCACGTACACACCTAGATCACTCAGCTACTTGTCACCGACCCGCGAACCGAACTCAACCTCGGCAACTCCCTGTACATAAATAAACCTTCCCAGATTAATCCCCGGATATCTCATAAATAAGCCAGGAACGTCTCGCAACCCTTAGTCACATATCTCTGAGCTCTAACCATCGAGATAATCCCTATCTCGCCCTTTCGCCTCTCCCCGTAGACTGTCACAGTCCCAGTCTTAGAAATCGGCATCTTGATCATCTTCTAAGCACATAGAATATCTGCCTGATGGGCTGTCATCCAGTCCATCCTAACGATCACATCGAAGCTACTAATCTCAATAGGCAGTAAATCGATTAGGAATCGGTGAGTGTTGATCTCGAGTACACACTCTCGATAGACACGGCTTACTAGCGTGGTACTCCCGTCTACCCTCTCAACAATCAATGACACAGATAACACAGTAAGGGCGACAGTAAAATAAGCACAAAATAACACTAATACACATGAGCGATCGGCTCCAGAATGAAATAAGACTCGCGCACGCAAGCCATTCAGAATGTGCGTACCCGTAACTACGTCTGGAGCATCTCTGGCCTCCTCGGCGGTGGCCTGGAACACCCGACCTCGGGCTCTCGGTGTCGCATCTCTACGGGTGGTGGATGAAGAAATCTCTGATCATGCACCGCTCGTGCTCACCCCTGGAACTGTTGGCGCTGTCTCCGGACAGTCCCTCACCTTGTGGCCCGGCTTCCCACATCGGAAGCACAATGCCTCGGCAGCAGTGCAAGACGTCGCAGTATGGCCAAACTGGCCGCATTTGAAGCACCAGAACTGATCACTAGCACATGGTCTGGCGTGTCTTCGGTGGCATATCTGGCAATTCCGCTCCCCAGACGAACTGTCAACTCTTCTCCCCGCTGATCGGGATCCCTGTCCGGCACTACTCTGTCCCGCGTCTCGGCTATCTCTCCGCCCTTGTCCTCTGGACCTGTCATGTCGACGTCTATCTCTACCCCTCTCTCTATGTGACCCTGAACCCTGTCCTGGTAACGTCCCTACTCGGCCTGCTGTTTTCTTTGCTCACGCCAGTAACTAGACTGCTCAGAGGCCCCCGTACGCTGTCTCTGGGTGGGTAGCTGCTCCCGCTGCATCTCAGTCTCTCGCTCTCTCATGCGAGCTAACTCCAGGGCTCTCGCAAAGGATATCATCTCCTGAAATCCCACAAACTCGCTGAAGTTTGATCTCAGGCCGTCAATAAAAGCATCGGCGTTGCGCCTCTCTGTATCAACATGCTGCGTCGCGAACTGGGAGTACTCGTTAAAGCGGTGTACATAATGCTGTATTGACAAATCTCTCTGCTGCGAATGGCTCTGCTCGTCACGTGGTGCATACTGAATATCAAACATCATCTTAAACTGCACCCAGGAAAATCGCGTACGCACGCGAATCAGATATAGACGACTCTATAGATCTCCACCACTGTGAAGCCTCACCCCTCAACTGATAAGTGGCATACCCAACCATATCTTTCGGGTACACATGGGACCCCCGGAAGGCGGACTCGATCACGCGCCCCCATGCTAGACCCATCCCTGGCTCGCCCCCACCTCTGAACTCTGGCAGCTTCCCAGGCATTCTATCCTTAAATGAACCCCCTCTTTGTGATGTAGATGAAAAGGCACCTACCCTAGTGCCGACCCTTGTAACTGGAGCACCCGTACCCTGACCGCCCCCGGCACCTGGTCCCATAACCTGAGACCCATAAAACTGAGTCAGAATCTCTATCAACTCTGATTTGCGGACATAATCGTCGCCCGCCGGCCTCTCCTTCCCTGCACCATTCCCCTCGGAACTCATACTGACAATAGCCTGCACAGGTTAAACAGTTGCATGAAATCACACATAAAGCATCTAGCGTTATACACTTAAGCTAGGATAATTAAATCCTCTGGTATCCGTCACCTGAATACTCCCCAAGGATCTGAACACGGTCTAACCTCAAGCATCCACTGATACCCAACACTAAAACCACAAGCTCTGATACTATACATGTAACACTCTCCAAAATCGGATAACAGCCACGTCATTTACAATACACAAGTGGCATTTACGCATGTAAGATCGTCACACATGTCAAGGGTTTACACAAAAACACTGATTAATTAAAACATTTTACATCAAAAACAACATTGTTTAAAAGTCAACCCAACATACAAACCTAAGCCCAGATTCCGATATTTACATACAACCCTGTAAAACTGACCCAAAGTTTCCCAACAGTATAACGAACACATACAGTCAACAAAAGCAGAATCCCTCGGCCACAGCAAGATCAAGCTCTTACTTGCGCTCAGGAGCTGGCGGCCCTATCTTCGGTTCCCCTGACACATAGTAGACTCGAATACGTAAGTTTCGTAGCTCATGAGTACACAAGGGTTAAACACTACACTAATCACATAAGCACATATCGCATGTCACAAGGTAACTCTACACTACAGGGCATAACACATGCCATCGAGCCTCTATTCTGAAACACTAGAGATCCAATACAGAGAGAGATTCTCATCTCAATTGGGGAATCCCTCCCCCTGGAGCCAAGCCATGCCCGTGGGGGCTAACAGGAATGACAACCGCATATATATATATATATATATATATATATATATATATATATATATATATATATATATATATATATATATATATATATATATATATATATATATGGGAACTCTACACAGGGTTAAAGAGAGCTACACAACTCCCGCGATAACTCATTTCGTTTACACTATAATGGATCTCAAACATATATCACATATAAAGGAAGGAAGGATCATACATGAGGGGCAGGTCGCAGTGCCCAAAATGTAATCAAAATAGTATATGCACATAGTATGACTCGATAAAGTAGGCCCTTTGAAAAGAACTCGCGTACTCACCTAGATCACTCAGCTACTTGTCACCGACCCGCGAACCGAACTCAATCTCGGCAACTCCCTGTACATAAAAAAACCTTCCCAGATTAATCCCCGGATATCTCATAACCATTACAATAACGAATTGGTCCCACAAATGATCCCTAATAGGCCAAAAGGCCAAAAACCAAACCCGGTCCTACCCAGCCCGATCGCGGTCACGATGAGTCCGTCGCGGCCCGCGCTCCCGTCACGAGCGCGCTAAAACTCTAATCGTGCCCTTCTTCTCGCCCAAGTCATCGCAGCCGTGCTCACCCGCGTCGCGACCGCGCTCACGACGAACAGCAGACTTCTCTGTTCTGTTTTCGGTTCTGTCCAGGGGAGTTAAATCCCCAAAACCAATTCCCAGCAGTACCAACTCATGCAAATGACACCATAACACTTTTAACATATATATAGACCAATTCCCACGGTTCTACATCAATTTTGCTACTGATTCTGCTCTCCAGATTACAGAACACACGCACATACACTTTGTTGAATTTTGGGAAGGAAATGAAGTCACGAACGTAACGCACGTATATACGTTTCTAATTATATTGCGGGTTCGACACCGATACCCGGTCCCGTTATAAAAAATCCACTATTTATATCGTTAAATCCCATTTAATCCCGTGAATCCATAAATATAATTAACCTACTAAAATTATTTCCCAAATCCACGTAATCCCCGTCCCGACACGTATAATCCACTATACGGGACGTAATTGGACCAACGCAATAATCACTATTATAATTTGTCCATGGGATAATTACAAGTACCTGCTCGGGAGTCGGGGTGTTACAGTTGTTTACTTCTATTTAAATATAACTAATATATAATTTTCACTTAGTTCAACTTCCAAGAGTCTTAATTACATGATTTTTATTTTAATTTTTTGATAAATAATAGTAGTTATCATTTAGTTATTAAGTGATCTAATTTAAATTATTTTAACAAATAATAAAATAAATCATTTTCTTAATTCTTATTTAATATCTAAATATAATGAGTCAAGCTAATAAAAGATAGTAATGCTTTTTATATTTATATGAAAATCATTTGACGTTTCTTCTCACTGGGCAGCGCCTCGACTTCTACTTCAGGTTCAGGGAGCTCCGGCAGGGGAACTTGAGTCTCAGTAGAACCTTCCCTTTTTTTTATCTCCTGCGAATTTTAATTTTCTAATAAATAAAATTAGTTTTATATTCTATTTTAACTTGAGTGTTTTCATATTAAGCAACCAAATGATATATAACTTGATTATTTATATAAAAAAAGACATTGTTTTTTTGACGTTTTAAGAACATATGGAAAATATGCATATTTTCCATTCTTCTCATTTTCAAGAGGACGTGTTGTGTTTAATATCAGACTTTAACTTTGTATCTATTCAAAAATCTTAACAATAACCTTAAACTTTTTGCGGTGTTGAGTTTTTGTAATTTTTTAAAGAAATAATATTTGAGTTATGGTTTTTTTTATTTCAACTGTCGAGACAAAAGTATTTTTTAAACATCATTTTCATAACAAGTGATTAAATTTTGTACCATAGTTATAAACAAATATTTATTCAAAAACCTTGACAATCAAGTATTGCAATTTTTATTTTGTTATATTGTTCCAAATAAAATTATAAATGTAGCTCGTATATTTTATGTATAAGAAAAATTATATGTCTTTCTTAATTGTTACTTATTAGAAAATATATAGAGTAAAGGACATTTGTGGTCCTTGTCGTTTGATGGTTTACCCGGATTCAGTCCCTTAACCATAATAAGGTCAAATTTCATCCCTATTTTGCTAATTTTGTGCCCTTTTAGTCCCTCATCCGTTAAACTTAACGACACAACCGTTAAATTTGTAAGAATGACATTTTTACCCTTTTCATTGAGACGCTTTTAGTCCCTATGATTTTATTATATACCCATTTATAGTCCAACATTTATTTTATTTTATTTTATCTTTATAATTATATTATTTATAGATATACTTAATTCATTATAAACACACTTATTTTATTTATAAATATAGTTGTGTTTTAATATTTTATTTACATTCACTACTGTTCGTATTTTATTTAAAATTTAACTTTTATTTTAATTTAAATATACATATCTTTACTAATTTATTTAAAGTTCATCTTATTTATTAATTTTAATTTTTATAATATTATTGTTGACATTTATATATGTAATTTTGTTAGTTGTGTTTAAGTAAATATAATATCGTCGATATTTTTCCTCTCCAAAGTCACTATTTCTTCAAGTATCTTCCAACCTAATCAATTATCAACACATAAATTATATTATATGTGTTGGATATATATATATATATATATATATATATATATATATATATATATATATATATATATATATATATATATATATATATATATATATATATATATATATATATATATATATATATATATGTATATATGTATATAATTTATGTGTATATAATTTAATGCACATAATGTTTATGTGTATATTATATAATTTATGTCTTGGATATATATATATATATATATATATATATATATATATATATATATATATATGTATATATATATATATATACATATGTATATATGTATATATATATATTCAAGTGAGTACTACCTACTACACAGCGCACCCGAAAGTATCACTCGTAAAATCATTTTTTTGAATTTTTTTCACAAACATGTTTTAATTAACATTACACAGATAATATGTGAATTTCACGCAAATTCGAACACTCTAAGTGTATGAAATCACGCACCCCATATATGCAAAATTATGTAAGTGTGCGTTCACATCATTTTTTAGGAGCTAGAAGATGTGAATGTATGTGAAATTTACATATAATCTTCTGGTGCGCTGTATAAGTAGTGGTACTCCCTCGAACCATATTCTATATATATATATATATATATATATATATATATATATATATATATATATATATATATATATATATATATATATATATATGTGTGTGTGTGTGTGTGTGTGTGTGTGTGTGTGTGTGTAATATTTTCTAGTATTTTCCAATATCATTATTTCTTCAAGTATATTCACATATGTATATAATTTATGTGTCGATAATTGATTAGGTTGGAAGATATTTGAAGAAAAAGTGACTTTGGAGATGAAAAATATCGACGATATTATATCTACTTAAACGCAACTAACAAAATTACATATATAAATGTCAACAATAATGTTATAAAAATTAAAATTAATAAAGAAGATGAACTTTAAATAAATTAGTAAAGAAAATATTTAATTTTAATTAAAATAAAATTTAAATTTTAAATAAAATACGAACAATAGTAAATGTAAATAAAATATTAAAATATAAGTATATTTATAAATAAAATAAGTGTGTTAAATAATATAATTATAAAGATAAAATAAAATAAAATTAAAACCATAGGGACTAAAAGCGTCTCAATGAAAAGGGTAAAAATGTCATTCTTACAAATTTAACGGTCGTGTCGTTAAGTTTAACGGACGAGGGACTAAAAGGGCACAAAATTAGCAAAATAGTGATGAAATTTGAACTTATTAGGGTTAAGGGACTGAATCCGAGTAAACCATCAAACCACAAGTTCATGATTCAATGAATTGATAATGTTATCTGGAACAATTATAATTTTATTTGGAACAATATACAAAACTTGACTTTATTCTGAATGTCATACATGATTCAATACGAGCTACATTTATAATTTTGATATAACAACATTTAATACTACTATAATATCACCTTAATTACATTTATAATATCACCTTAATTACAAATCCAAATTAAATGTTGTTGTATTTTGATATTCAGAATTGATAATACTACATAAATAATTTGTAATTGATAATGATATCTAATACGATATTATAGTAGTATTAATTGATTTTAATTTGGATTTGTAATTAAGGTGAAATGAACTTTTAATTATAGTTTAAAAACGTTGATTATAAGTTAGATTTTTAATTAAGGTGAAATGATTTTATAGCAGTGTTGATTATAAATTAGATTTGTGTAAGACCTAGATTTCTCAAAGGTCTTATGACTAGACCCTAGTGGGAATGCAATATATCAATCAGGAAACTAAATAATAATTAACAGTGCGGAATAAAAGTTAATTACAAACAGAGACAAATTTAAGTAGTATGGTACAAACTTTTAGACTATTAGACTATTAGATCAAATCAATATAAACTAGCACAGTATCCCAGAGCTCTATCATCAGTCAAATACCAAAGGGTTGAAACAAGTTCTAATCCACTTCAAGCTCTTTCACAGTCCTGTCCTATAAACTAGGTCCAGCCAATCCTTTGTCTTTACCTGAAAAATAATGCAACAACGGGATAAACTTAATTGCTTATTGAGTAAGTAGAATTTCTCATTTAACTTGCAATTACGAATGCAAGCTCAAAAACTCATGCACTGCACTCGGCTCATGCATAGCTCAGCTCTATTGCTCATGCACTGCACTAGGCTAATGCACAGCTCAAATCTCGAAGGGACATCGGCAGAAATAATTGCTCTGATGCACGTCTTTGCTCAGCTCCCAGTTACAAAACTGTTGTCGCCTTTGAGACATTTAGACAAATTCATAAAGAAGCTCTAGATAAAGATAACACCATACAGACACATCATTGTGTTGGGATCAACCACGTACTAGGCTAGATACCAGTAATTGTTTTATCAGTACCATCGGAATGCTCAGCTCTAGCTACCCTCTGTGCTTTCATCATGTAAATCAGCACATCATAAGCCTAACAATAACCCAACACTGAGCAATAGTGTTGGTGTTAAGTTTATCAATCGAATGACTTGTCAAAGAGTATAAGCTAAAAGAAGAAATGATCGGCTCAACAAATCATAGTAAACATGCTATGACAAATATAACAATATGCTCAATAAGATCTGAATGCCAATAAAGTCAGGATAATGCAACAAAAGTCCCAATTCACATAATTTGCAGTTAAAGTAGAATCTACAACTCACAATTACTGGTTAATGTGTTTTCTGGCTGTGGCCCTGTTACTCACAAGCTGTAGTGGGTTAGTGACACTATCTGACTTATATCAGACTTAAAGACAACTTGCCACTTTAATACAACCATCTCTGGTGCTCTTTAATATGTCTTTTAGCTTCTTGTGTTGCTCAATCTGTCAATCATATAATATCTGAATTATATTAGTCTTTATATCATTTGAATAGTATATTCAATGTTATGTTGTTTGTCTTGGTCAACTATTTTGCAAGACATGGACCTACTTTTAACATCTTGCCAAGCAATTGTGTTTATACATTGGCTTATCAATAAGTTAACCTCAACTTATAATCTTATTAAGATAATCCACGATAGGTCTTTAATGAGTTTTAAGCATTTCATAGGGTCATGTATTCATGAATGATCATACAAGCACACATATAGGTAATATTAATTCAAGTGAGGTGTATAATGTATTCATGATCACCCTTAGCTTGTATACACTTTCTAAAGTCCATTCATAACACACTATGGGTCATCTTATATTGTTGTAATTATTATCACAATTTAGTCCTTAATGGCAAAGCCAAAAGACCTATGGACTTAGTATATATTCAAGCTTTAAACATATTACAATTGAAATCAAAACACTTTGTATAAGCTTATATTTAAAGGCCCTTGAACGTGAACCATGGCTAAGTGTTTTATGTACATACCTTAAGGCCAATTAGGTTTGGCCCAAGGCCACCTAATTATGATTAATTAACCATGTAAAAGTTGTTGTCCAAAATATCACAACACGTAATTTGCCATTTTGTGCCAAGTATAATCATAGTGTGTGTAGGACTCATGCTAGATGTTTAGGGACTTATTTTCTATTTTAGGGGTCCATTAGATGCTTAAACTCAGGCTAAAATAATGTATTCTTAGCACCATAAATATCTCATATAGTGGCTGCGTTTTTGGATTGCACCAACAACACAAAATTGCATAAGTGTTGTGTGAGTCCAGGAGTCCATATCAACCCTCTATAACTTCTTTAAGGAATTCATATATCTTTTAACTGCTTTATGACTCATCTAATGTCCCATCTTCAGGCCTAACAGCAAGGATAATTGCCAAGGCAACCAATGCAAAAGGCCTATAGACTTAGGCCAAAGACTAAGGCAATGTGCAGTGTCGTTTGAGTCTCTCTATTCGCTGTTGTTACAGCCCGTATTTGATGGTTTATAACAGCCCCAATTCACATTGTTGGGTAAAAATATAAATAGAGATGAAAACAATTAATTGTAATAAGTTCAGGGGGTATCTTGTAAATACTCAATAGTTGTTGTGTATATAAATAGAAGTATTCGGTACTGTATAGGTACGATTTCAGAATACTATTGCATATATGATTTACAAGAGTAGATGTGTTGTGCAAGAAAGAAGCAAGAATCGTATTGTAATATTCTCTTCTTAATATAATCATTTGACTTATTGTGTTATGATCTGATAGTGATTAATTGTTATATGAATTGCATGTTATATTGATTTATCAATTGGTATCACAACCTATATGGCCAAAATTTGTGTGATTTCTGAAATCTGAAAATTTTTCTTTCGAAGCACTCTTAAATCATATTTCTTCAAAATCAGAAAATCATCGAGTGTTTTTTATTCACTAGATGATTTGAAGTGAAGTTTGGATCGAAGAAGCGTTTTTCAAAGACGATTTCATTGAGATAAGTCTCAATTTCTAATTCCAAACACACAGAAATTAATATGAAATTTACTGATCTTTAGAAAAAGTGATGTTCTTCTTGTTTTTTGATTAATGTTGGGTTTTTAATCTGAAATTAGACATAGTCTTTTTACAAAAAGTATTTCTGCGTGTAAAACGAACCTTCGATATCATTTTGAGGTCAATTCATGAATTTTTGTTGAAAAAAAAATTGAATCTGAACTTGTTTTTGTTTAAAAATGATAAAACTCGAGAAAAACTAAGTTCATAGTGTTAATCGAGTTTTACAAAGAAGTTAATCGAGTTGGATCAAAGATTTATTCGAGTTTGTTTACGTTTTAATCGAGTTTTATAAAGCTTTGACCGAGTTTCATCATGCATTGACCGATATTTGTCACTTGTTGATCAAGTTAGTTTCGAGTTTAATTGAACAGTGATTCGAGTTTGAACATTTGATATTCGAGTTTGAGTATTCATAATCCGATATTAATGTAGTTTCAATTGAGATTGTTGCTTGTTTCATCGAGTTTCAAACTTCTTTAATCGAGTTTTATACTTCATTAATCGAGATTCATCCTTCTTTTATCGAGTTTTATTATTATGCATCCGAGTTTCATTCATAAGCATTCGAGATTATCATTAGGCATTCGAGTTTGATCCTTAGTAATTCAAGTTTTGTCTTTATGACATTTGCTGCTTAAATTGGCCATAACTTTTCACTAGAACATCGTTACAAAGCATACCATACGCCAAAACGAAGCTTGGACCAAGATCCACGATTTCTAGAACCTGCAAAGCTAGTTCAGGCAATTTTCAAGGCCTAATTCGACTCTAGAAAAAAGTTACATGCATTTTCTGCACAGATTCATTTTTCATAGCTTTAATCAGTAAATCACTCATCAGTCCATAAAAGATCTTAGAAGATTCAATATCAGCAATTCAAAATAACAAATGATCATAATCAGTTTTTGAATCTTACAAAGTCTGAGCTTATTGCAAAACTTACTGAGTCTGAACAGATTCGTAAGAACAATTATGATATTCTTGTTCAATTAAACACAGATAAAGTTTTTGTTTTACCTGCTGTCAACAGATTGAAAGAACAATTTTTAAATTTTGAAGAAAACCAGAATGTTTTGAATTCTGAGATTCATGTGCTTAAATTGAAAATATCTGAATATTCAAAAGAACTTGACGATTCTAAACAAGCAAATATTCAAAATGCAACTCAACTGAAATATATTTTTCCTGAACGATCTGATCTCTACAAGAAAGTTAAAGATCTTGAAGAAACACTTTCAAAAACAAATCATCTTGATCAAAGTTATGATTCAAACAAATCTAAAGAATTTTTTGCTCTTGAAAAGGAGTTTTCAGTAACTAAAGATATACTTGAGAAGGAAAGAAATGAGTTCATATTTAAAGAACAAGATTTCAAAGCGAAACATAAATTGTTTGAAGATGAGAGAATGGTTTTCTTAAATAAATAACAATCTTTCAAAACTGGTTACCAATAGTTTGATAATGACAGAAATTCATATTTGGTCATCATCAAATGATGAGAAGATCAAATACTTCATCTTTCTACACAATTGAATGTTTCCCCTTCTTCAAATGAATCAGAGGTTAACAATTCTAAAGTTTGTTTAGATCATAAAGTTGAGCATTTTGATTTATCTTTAAAAAGTGAAGAGAATCAAGCTAGACCTCCTAATGTTGATTCACCTTCAGATCTTAAACTCACGTATCTTTTAAAAATACACAAAGGCAAAGATATAATAATTGAAAATCTTTCGGTCAAGGTTTACCTTGGTGAATCTTCGAAATCAAAATTTTCTAAAGTTTCTGAAAGTACTGGTTATTCTTATCAGAATACATCTTCATTATTAAAACACCAAGTATTATCAGAAACAGGCTAGAACCGGACAGATTTTCAGAAAGAAGAGTTTGCAAAATTCTGATCATTCAAATTCAAGTTTCTTTCGTAATTCAAATATTCAAATTCATCATACTAAATGGAACTTGCTTTCTGAATTTGAGAGAGAAGCAAAGATTTATAATCTGCAATGGGTGCCTAAACCCAAGTTCTAGTGGGTACTAAAACCTGTTTTGGGATGGGTACCCAAAAGTGCTAACAAGTCTGGATCCAAATATGTTTGGATATCAAAGACATCTTGATTTTTTGCAGATAAAAGGTTTCTAGTTCATTCCGACTAGGACCCGTTCTTCATTAGAAGTAGCTTCTTGTCATTTCAGACAAGAACCCGATCTTAAGTTCAAAATGTTTTTCAATTACTTCAGACTGAAACCTGAGCTTCGGCAACAAAGGTTTCTAACCACTTCACATTAGAACCCATGTCTGAAATACAATTTTTTCTGAAATTCCTGCCCTAATTTTAACTCTGAAGCTGATTTGACAAAGAGGGAGTTTTATTTTACAATTTTTTTCTCCTGCTATTTTTCATGGGTTGACTAACTTTGTGTGCTTATTTCCATCTAGAGTTTCGGATGCATTCTGACGATGACATTTTTTTACAAAACAGTGTTTATTTTTCACGAAAATATTTTTTGCACACATAAAAAGATTTTTTTGACCTGAAAAAAAAATAATTTTTAAGAATCTTAATTTCTCATTCTCTGAGTATATCATTGAGGTTACTTGATCTAATCTCTTTGATTTTTTATAATCTCGTTGCTTCTGAGATTCTCTTTGTTAGAATTCTTCCTATTCCTTCATACTAGATTCTCCCATAATCTCTCATGAGCTAATTCTCTCGTAAAAAAAAATCTGGTTCATTTCATATCTTCTATCAGATTTTTTTCATTTCATTATGATATCTCCCAACTCATCATTCCCCAAATTCATACTAAATTTCATCTCCTAATTCATGTGAGCTGAAAATCCTAATCATTCTTTGTGTGTTATCCGATGAGTTGAATTACTTAAGATTAGTTCTACTGACTCCGATTATGCACCAAATTGTGTGATAGACATAATCATCGTTTCTATAGTCTAACCGGAACCGGAAGACTTACCCAAGGAGCAAACCATCTATAGTTTTTGTGGGTGAGGGTTCTTTAGGTCTATTAGTTGAGAAGTGTTATTTATCACGGGATACTGACAGGGTCAAGCAGAGGTAAATTGTAAATGAGAGGGGTATATTGAAAGGAGATGGTGGTGCATCAGATCATTCTTTCACTATGAAGCTAATAAACTTGTGCCGGAGGGAGCTTAGTTGAAAAATCCTGCGAGTTGAGAAAGGATTTGATGAAAAGATATTCCTACCTACACTGAGTCGGATGGGTAAACCACAAAATCTATCAAGCCATAGGTGACTTGATATTGAAAAAGACGTCATGGACCTAGTGACACATGCACTTAATCCCACCAACCACTCAGTTATCTCTTAAAAGATTTATGTTTCCATAATCACAGAGATATAGCACATTTCTATCGATATATCGTTTGGATGTTATTGATATTGAAACAAGGAAGACATTTGCTCCAGTCACCGACTTCATTTGATGCACATTGTGTCTAGTGCTGGTTATATACACTTTTAGGACACACCGAGTCTAACAGTCTGCCTGACTATAAAGTTGATCATTTTGATTTATCTTTAGAAAGTGAAGAGAATCAAGCTAAACCTCCTAATGTTGATTCAGCTTAAGATCTTAAACTCAAGTATCTTTTAAAGATACATAAAGGCAAAGATATAATAATTGAAAATCTTTCGGTCAAGGTTTACCTTGGTGAATCTTTGAAATCAAAATTTTCTAAAGTTTATGAAAGTACTGGTTATTCTTATCAGAATACATCTTCACTATTAAAACACCAAGTATTATCAGAAACAGGCTAGAACCGGACAGATTTTCAGAAAGAAGAGTTTGCAAAATTCTGATCATTCAAATTCAAGTTTCTTTCGTAATTCAGATATTCAATTTCATCATACTAAATGGTACTTGCTTTCTGAATTTGAGAGAGAAGAAAAGATTTATAATCTGCAATGGGTACCTAAACCCAAGTTCTAGTGGGTACCAAAACCCGTTTTGAGATGGGTACCCAAAAGTGCTAACAAGTCTGGATCCAAATCTGTTTAGATACCAAAGACATCTTGATTTTTGCAGATAAAAGGTTTCTAGTTCATTCCGACTAGCACCCGTTCTTCATTAGAAGTAGCTTCTCGTCATTTCAGACAAGAACCCGGTCTTAAGTTCAAAATGTTTTTCAGTTACTTCAGACTGAAACCTGAGCTTCGGCAACAAAGGTTTCTAATCAGTTCACATTAGAACCCACGTCTGAAATACAATTTTTTCTGAAATTCCTGCTCTAATTTCAACTCTGAAGCTGATTTGACAAAGAGGGAGTTTTATTTTACAATTTTTTTCTCCTGCTATTTTTCATGGGTTGACTAACTTTGTGTGCTTATTTCCAGGTAGAGTTTCGGATGCATCCTGACGATGACATTTTTTTACAAAACAGTGTTTATTTTTCACGAAAATATTTTTCGCACACCTAAAAAGATTTTTGACCTGAAAAAAAAATAATTTTAAGAATCTTAATTTCTCATTATCTGAGTATATCATTGAGGTTACTTGATCTAATCTCTTTGATTTTTCATAATCTCATTGCTTCTGAGATTCTCTTTGTTAAAATTCTTCCTATTCCTTCATACTAGATTCTCCCATAATCTCTCATGAGCTAATTCTTTCGTAAAAAGAATCTGGTTCATTTCATATCTTTTATCAGATTTTTTTCATTTCATTATGATATCTCCCAACTCATCGTTCCCCAAATTCATACTAAATTTCATTTCCTAATTCATGTGAGCTGAAAATCCTAATCATTCTTTGTGTGTTATCCCATGAGCTGAAATACTGAACATTAGTTCTGCTGACTTCGATTATGCACCCAATTGTGTGATAGACATAATCATCGCTTCTATAATCTAACCATAACAGGAAGACCTACCCAAGGAGCAAACCGTCTATTGTTCTTGTGGGTGAGGGTTCTTTAGGTCGATTAGCTGACAAGTGTTATTTATCACGGGATACTGACAGGGTCAAGCAGAGGTAAAATGTAAATGAGAGGGGTATATTAAAAGGAGATGGTGGTGCATCAGATCATGCTTTCACTATGAAGCTAATTACCTTGTGCTGGATGGAGCTTAGTTTGTAAAATGCTGAGAGTTGAGAAAGGATTTGATGAAAAGATATTCCTACCTACACTGTGTCAATTGGGTAAATCACAAAATCTATCAAGCCCTAGGTGACTTGGTATTGAAAAAGACGTCATGGACCTAGTGACGCATGCAGTAATCCCACCAACCACTCAGTTATCTTTTAAAAGATTTCTGTTTCCATAATCACGGAGATAGAGCACATTTCTATCGATATATCATTTGGATGTTATTGATATTGAAACAAGGAAAACATTTGCTCCAGTCTCCGACTTCATTTGTTGCACATTGTGTCTAGTGCTGGTTATATACACTTTTAGGACACACCGAGTCTAACAGTCTGCCTGACTATAAATTGCTAGTCCAAAGTGACTAAGCTAGAATAAATAAGAGTGATCCTTTCATGATAAAGGATTTCACGATGACTATTCGGAAATCCTACAAGTGTTAACATCACGCCAGCACTGAAAGTAGGTCACATGGATTGTTTTCATTGTGCAAACAGGAATCCTATCTGGACCTGGAGTATGTAACTTACAAAATGAATTTGTTTCATTTTTCCCAAAGTTGAAAAGCTTTGTTTGTTTTGAAAAGAAAAAGTATAAAGAGGGGGAGTGTTATATTTGTTCAGTATAGGGGGAGAGTATATCAGTTTGAGGTGGAGAGACACAACTTGTAATATTTCTACATTGAAATTGTTGTTGTATTTCTGCTATTGTAAATTCACTGCATCGTCGTCTTTGAAAATTCTGCATGATGTTCATGTTTATTATGATCATCACGAGGGGGAGAAAAGTTGAATTTTAGAGACATTTGCTGAATACTTTGAAGACATTGGCAATAACTGCAGAAGATTTAAAGATGAAAGATGATAAAGTTGTCTATGATTGATCAAAGGAGAGAATCAAAAGCTATTCATGATTCAAAGAGTTTGCTCATAAGAAAAGAGAAGATCAGAGCTGGAGAGATATGAAGATCAGAGAGAGACAAAGAAGTTCATAGATCAAAGAGAAAAAAAAGAGCAAAGGATTGAAGTTTCTGATTTGAACTTTAATTGAAAAATTGCTTTCATCTCTAAGGGGAAGATTGTTGGGTACAAATGTATATTGAGATGAAAATAATTAATTTTAATAAGTTCAGGGGGTATTTTGTAAATACTCATAAGTTGTATTTTGTATAAATTTAGTAGAGTGCTACCGTATATGGACGAATGTTTTACAGAAGGAACTGATCAGAAAGGTGTTTAGTTTGCTGAGCAAGAAACAGCAAGAACTGAGTTGTAATATTCCTTCATCTCAATCTAAGCATTCAATATATTGTGTTCAAGATTGTTATTCATATTGTATAATTGTGTATTGAATTGTTGAATCTTGAAATATCACACATTAGTAATGCGCTATTAAGGTCCTAATAGTCTTAGCCAAAGGCCAAAAGATTATGCCGACAGGCTTTTGGCCAAAGGCCAAGCCTTCCACGTACCCTTTCCGTGACTGTTGTGGCTGATGTTATTTTAATTCTGTTGCTGTCCATTTATTATAATCAATAGCAGCCCCACTCCTTGAACTCATCTAATAATTCATGCTATACATTCAAGGATTAATGTACAAGTATAGAAGTCCATTAGGGGCAAAACTTTCATGTCCAATCTGTTTACAGGTGTAACAGATCACATCTCTAGGGTTGCAGCGTCCATTATGAAATTTTTTAAACGTTTGCACTGTCGTGTTTCTGATTGCATGGAATAGGCTTCCTAGTCTTCTGAGGCGTAGAAGATGCTCGTGACTGTTGTTGACTAGACTATGATGAACTAAAGAATCTATTGAGTTTCTATTTCTTAGGTGGAGATGGACAAATAGGACTTATATCCGTCATAACGAATTCAAAACTAAGATCTGTGAATTCCCGCTCCACCATTCTTGCTGCTTCCACTATATTGAGATACGTTTTGAACTTTATGTTACTCAGTTGTTTTATATATGTTGGATTGAGACCCAATCTGAATCTATTCATCTTACGTTCTTCTGTTGCTACATAATATGACGAGTAGCCACAAAGTCTCGAGAACTCGTGCTCGTATTCATCAACATTGTTAGTTCCTTGCTTCATCTGCACCAACTGCGTCTCTTGTTCATCTTGTTTGTCAGCAGGGCAGTATTTGGTGTTTCACATTTCCAAGAACCGCTCCTAGTCCAGTGCCTTAATTTCTTGTTCATTATAGATGCTCTTTTGTGTCTTCCACCAGGCTCTAGCAGCTCCAAAACAATGTCGTAGCGAACATAACTTTATTATTGTCCAGACATTCTAAGATACTGAAGATTTCTTCAGTATGGCTTGTATTGGGTTTGCTGTGCATTCAAAGGTTATGGCACCACTCGCTTTGAAGTATTTAAATCTACAGCCTTGTGGCTATTCAATTTGTTTATTGACATGCACATTATCAGAGTTAGATTCACTTGAATGTTTAGTTTGCTTCTCTTTTCAGTTTTCTTCATTGCTTCAATTTGGTCTAACAAAAACTTGTTTTGTTGTTCATTATTCTGGGTTATTAAATGTTGCATCATTTCCAGGACTTGTCTGGGGTCATACCACCTGATGGTCCATCTTCTCCATAGTCTACCATAATGTACCCTTTCAATCCCCGTACTACTAGTCTCTGAACATTTGTCTTAGTTCAAGTCGTCCTGTCATGGTTGATACCATAGCATTGCATAAGTTTGAGATCATGTATTACACATAATACAATGATTCACTTAAACTAATTGTTCTGATACCATACTGTAAGACCCAAATTTCTTAATGGTCTTAGAATTAGGCTCCAGTGGCAATGCAATATCAATCAGGAAACTAAATAATAATTAATAGTGCGTAATTAAAGTTAATTTCAAACAGACACAAATTTAAGTAGTATGGTACAGGCTTCTAGACTATTACATCAAAGCACAAAATATAAACTAGCCCAATATCCCAGATATCTATCATCAGACAAGTACCAAGGTGTTGAAACAGGTTGTAAGCCACTTCAAGCTCTTTCACAATCCTGATCTATGAACTAGGTCCAACAAATCCTTTGCCTTTACCTGAAAAAAAAAAAGCAACAACGGGGTAACCTAAATTTCTTAGTGAGTATGTAGAATTTCACATTTAACATGCAATTATGAACACGGGTTTAAAAGCTCATGCACTGCACTCGACTCATGCACAACTCAGCTCTATTGCTCATGCACTACAATAGGCTCATGCACAGCTTAAATCATGAAAGGACATTGGCCGAAATAATTGCTCTGATGTGCGTATTTTCTCAGCTCCCAGTTATAAAACTGTTGTCGCTTTTGAGCTTTTAGACAAATTCATAAAGAAACTCTGGATAATAATAACACCATACACATACATCATTGTGTGGGGATCAGCCACGTACTAGGCTATCTACCAGTAATTGTTGTATGGGTATCATCAGAATACTCAGCTGTAGTTTCCCTCTGTGCTTTCATCATGTAAATCAGCACATCATAAGCCTAACAATAACCCAACACTGAGCAATAGTATTGGTGTTAAGCTTAACAATCAAATGAATTGTCAAAGAATAGAAGCTAGAAGAAGAAATGATTGGCTCAACATATCATAATATACATGCTATGACAAATATAACAGTATGGTCAATAAGATGTAAATGCCAATAAAGTAAGGATAATGCAAGAAAAGTCTCATTTCACATAATTTGCAGTTAAAGTGAAATCTACATCACATTTAATGGTTAATGTGCTTTCAGGCTCAAGCTCTGTTGCTCACAATCTTTAGTAGGTTAGAACCGTTATCTGACTTATATCAGACTTACAAACAACTTGCCACTTTAACACAACCTTCACTGGTGCTCTTTAATATTATGTCTTTTAGCTTTCTTGTGTTGCTCAATTTGTTATTCATATAATTTCGGACAACATGGTCAACTATTTGGCAAGACATGGACGTACTTGTAACATCTTTTCAAACAATTGTCTTTATACATTGGCTTATCAATAAATTATCCTCACCTTATTGTAATAACCTAACTTTTCAATCTCTGTATTTGACTTAATAATGTAATTTTAATTACGTTAATTGTCTTGTAATTTATTTAAGTAATGGATTTCTTAATTGTTAAATATATGTTATGTATTAATTATGAGGTAACAATTTAAATGAATGAGAGAAACACAACTTTGGTGCTCAAAATGAGAAAAATGATATTTGAGTTAAATATATGTACTCAAATTTGCTTTCATCTGCTCGTTTCCACCAAACCAAAAATCATTCAACACTCTCTCTGCTTCTCTAAAAAGACGGTTTCTTAATCTTGTATTCATCAAGTTCTTCTCGAATTGTTCCAATAGTATTGAAGTTGAAGCCAAGAAGTTCAACAACAAGTATTAAGCAACAACAATATACTAATATTTAAGGAAAATCCATACTCAAAATGCCTTCTTTGGTTCAATTTAATGCCACGGTTCTGTGAGTAAATGAACTCAAAGACAACAACCATCATTTGATTTCAATGGAAACTAAGTGTTGTGTGGGGGGTTTAATTAAAGTTCGAGAATCACTCATGATTAAGTATCTGATGTTTGTGTACATCATGTAGCAGTACACAACACCAATAAAACTAAGTACACACGAAGTCTCTTATGTGTCATGCGTTGCAAAAGTTCCAAGACTTACTAAGTCTTGGATGTTTTAAAACATTAAAACCAACCTTTCATTTTTTTTTTAAATCAAGTAAATTGAGTGTATATGTGTGTCCAGCAGTGGCCTTTTCCTTTCCCTTCTATAATCTAAAGTGTTGTGTGGATAGATGTAGTTCCAAGACTTACAATATATGTAAGTCTCATATGTGTGTAGCCAATTATACATACATATATTCACAAAAAACATCAAATTAAAGGGTGCATATACATGTGTATGTGTGATCACCTAAATAAAAACACAGCAGGCCTATTTATCAAAATTGCGGACATAATTGCATCATATTGAATGAACATTTATGTGTGATCATATATAATTTGGCATCAAAACACATCTTATGTTCAATAGATACAAGATCCAAAATGCATAAACATTTGGCTTATAGTTTAATAGAAAAGTAGTATGATATAAGGACATAATTAAACATATGTATATGTTAATCATATAATCAAATTCATTTGAAAGCATGTTGTTGTTCTTATTTCATAAATAAATAAGTACCATGATCGTGTACACATGCTTAAATTAATGAACATGCGATCATATGAACATATAATCATTAAATAAGATATGTTCTTATATGTATTCATATGAATTCAATATGCAAATAAAAGCCAAGGAAAGACTTAATGAAGTCACACATCTCCATGAAAAAGACATAAATCCTTATAAGCTAGTAAAATCATGTCAATACAAGTCCTAAGTTCCATGATGATTCAACAAAGCCTAATATGACATGATAAATCTTAAAGCTAATGTTCGTGCAAATGCTAAACACTGGACAGGTTCAAATAGATCTGAACAAAGTAATAAAGTCAAAGTGATTGTAAAGTGGGTTGAAGTCTGTAAATCCAAGCCAAGTCCAGAAAGTCAAAGTCTAAAAGTTAAATCCTGAGATAACTCAGGTGGTGGAGTAATTCGCTTGCAAGTCTAATTCAGTAAACTGTGCGTTATAGATATTTCAGTGTTACATGTCTGATTATGGGTGAGACGTATTGTTGTTCATAGCTTATTTGGCATTCATATATACTCAACTTGATTGTGACCTGCACATGGTTAGGTTATGCCCTGTGGATCATGATAGCATTTTGATATATCATTCTGCACACATTGTATTTACAGTTTATTTCAGTTATAATTATAAACTGATATTGCTATCATGACCTTGCTTATTATTGATTATCATCATTGCTATCATTGATGTATTGTTGATACATCCGATGTGACAATAGCTGTCTAGTTTCAGTATTCATAGTCTCTGAATCTGATAGTCTACTGAGATCAATGAACAACTAGAAGCTATCGTCAAGGGGGAGTCTGTTGGTACATCCGGTGTGACGACAGCAGTCTAGTTTTGTTTTTGATATCATGATTGTGTATGATGTTTACATTTGCATGTTAAGTTCTAGTCTCTCATATTAAGTTCTAGAATAAGTTCTAGAAATAAGTTCTAGATTAAGTTCTAGGAATAAGTTCTAGAATAAGTTCTAGGAATAAGTTCTAGAATAAGTTCTAGGAATAAGTTCCAGAATAAGTTCTAGAATAAGTTCTAAGGATAAGTTCTAGGATAAGTTCTAGGAATAAGTTCTAGGTGAAAATAAGTTCCAGGTGAAGATAAGTTCTAACAGGTGAGTCTAAGTTCGTGAGGAAAGTCTTCGTGAACTTACCAGCTATAAGTTCCTGAGGAGCGTCTACACGAACTTATCAGTTATAAGTTCATGAGGAGCGTCTACACGAACTTACCAGCTATATAATGAACTTATCTTTGTGAATTCAGTAATCTTTGACGGCTCAGAGGTTCTGTCAAACTTTAGAGCGAACAGAGAATCCGGGTGAAGAGACTTTTGCAAAAATTAGCGTTTAGAGCTCTTATAGTGCACGTCCAAACTTGATTGATTTTAGAGAGTCGTTACGGAGAAATACACGTGTCAGGTCGTTCGTCGTAACGTCTATCATAGTGTTCGTCTCCGGGTTTCCGTGTGTTTGATCGATCCATTAAGCCTCTAACGAGGATTCCACACTCGTTGGAAGGTGTCGCGTCAAGATCAGATCCGTAGGTAGTTGACCTTACAAGTGGTATCAGAGCATAAAGAGTGTTCATCGTGTTCATCTAAACATTCTTGGTTTCTTGACGCTCTTACCGGAAAAATCATGTTTTCATAGTTTTACTGAGTTCTACAAGCAAGGTAACGGAGAAAAATTCATATTAGTTCATTTTTTTCAGTTTAAATCATTGTTTTTAATCTTAAAAACATTGGTTTATTTTGAAATCTTGAAAAAATCGAATTTTTGGCCGTTTCTCGAACTTGCGGCGCTCGAACTTAAGTGGGTATTAGGGTTTATTCGAACTTGTCTGAATACGCTCCTCTCGAAGTTGTTTTAGTGCTTCATTCGAATTTAACTGGTAATTCGAAGTTGTCAGAATTCGAAGTTGTCAGATTCGAAGTCGGCAAAGCAAATTCTCCGCCAAAGCTAATGAAACTGGAGGATTACTATAGGTGGAAGGATAGGTTTGCTGATTTTGCTCGATTTAATGACATGCGTATGTAGATTTACATCGATGAGGGATATATTCCTCCTATGCAAGAGTTAGAGGGCCGACAAAGAGTCTAAACTTATCAGAATATGAAAGATGATGACAGGAAACTTTATGAGGTCGAGAACCAAGCTTTCTCAATTATCCGGATGGCGTTATCTCAAGAAATTCTACACGCTTTAAGAAATCATAGGACCTCTAAAGAGCTATGGGATGCTCCAGAGAAGAGGTGTGAGGGAAATCCAAGGGTTCGCAAGGGTAGAACTGAGATGCTGAAACAGCAGTTTGCTATTTTCAAGGCTTTGAAGAATGAGACGTTAGATGAAACAATCACCAGATTTCATCATCTGTTAACTGAGCTTCACAATCACAATGTTGATTATCAAGAGACTGAGAAGATAGAAAAGCTTCTGGATGCTTTACCGACGACGTGGGAGATACACACAGCTTTAATAAAGCATGATGAAGAGAAGTTCGAGACTCTCACTCTTGAAGGTGTAATTGGAACGCTGAGGGCTTATAACTTCAAGTTACAGAAGAAAGAACGGGAGTTTGAACAGGTTCAAGATCTAGAAATGTATTTTGGAAAGTCAAAACGTCAATTACTGGTGAACTGAAGTCGGTGGCCACAACATTCTTCTCGGGAGAAGAATCCATTCCAGTTGAGATAGAGTAATCTAGTAGCTGGGCATTCTTAGAGTTTTCCGAACCATAAGATAAACCAACTCATTCAGCGTCTAGATCTCAAGGACACACAAAGATGCCAATGAGCGCACAATCGACTGAAGATCATCTGAATTTTTTGGCTTCATTTGTCGCAGCGTACGACAATTGCGTTCAAGGTATGATAAATGATCCTGCGTTATGGGAAGAACACTATGATCTGGAAGATCCTGATGACTTGAAAGAAATGGACCTATAATGGCAACTAGCCATGATGACTCAAAGGGTCAAGCGGTTCATGAAGAGAACATGAAGAAATCTGAACGTACGCAACAACAAGGTTGGTTTTGACAAATCAAAGGTTAAGTGTTACAATTGCCAAGGATTGGGACACTTTGCAAGAGAGTGTCAAAGACCAAAAGTAGAGAACTATCAGAATCAGACTCAAGGGAGATATCAATCTGGTGGTTCTGGAAATCAAGCAGCCATTGCTGGTCTGTTAACTAATGTGTCATCTAACAGACAGCTTGATGGAACTTATGATTGGAGCATGTCAGGATCTAAAACTGAATTACCAAGACTAACTGATTTGAATTTATCAGAGTATAAATCAATAATCTTGCTTTGAATCAAAGTTTAATTAAGAAGTTTGCGGAATAACACTTAATTATTTTGACAAAAACTTCCAGTACCAATGAAGCATAAAACATAAGAAGTAATCAAGACTGTTTGTATTGCTGAATTCAATGATTACAATCACCTCTAATCTGTTTGATTAGACGAAGAACACAAACTGTTCTTAGGGTTTTACAACCTTAGAGGCTTATGAAAACTTAAACAATAAAGCAATTACAGACTCAAAAATATGCAGAAAACTTCTATACAATAGAAAACCTATTCTGTCTATTTATATTGCTTTTTGGACTTGTTTCCTTGAAGGACTATGACTTCTCTGATAGTAGATATGCTGGAATCTTCGTGTAGATATCTTTCCTGAAAATCAGCACTTTCTGTTTATGAAACTGTTGAGCAGCTTGAATCTCTTGACAGCATGAACTGAGCAACAGGTTTCAGCTTGGGATCCGTCAAGAGCATGAGTTGCAGACTTGTCTCAAGATCAGAAAACACCTGAGGTGCTTGTGATCTATCACTGACATTAAGACCAGAAGTAGAAACTTCTGGGCCCCTCTTTTCTTGGTTCTGGGGACTTCCAGCTTGTGTTTGCACACTTGCTGTTGCCATGGGCGTGGTCTTAGATATGTTGGCCCTGTCCTGTGCCTCTTGTGCAGAGACATCAGTAGTGCCAGCCACAGAACCCATATGAACCATCTCTGAAGAGATGTTCACCTCCTGAGTGAGGATGGGAGTTTCCTCAAGTGGTTCCCTTTGGATATGCTGTGCAGGAGTATCCTCCTGCACAGGGATATATGGCTCTTGCTGATGGGAGGAGGAGGAAGGAGCTTTTGGTCCCCTTTTTCTTTTGTATATGTTTCTGAGTGGGCGTGTTGGCTGTACAAAAGGATTAGAGGGAATATTTGTATCATGAGGAGTGGGTTGGGGTCTTGGGGTTGTAGCAGTAATGTTAGGCTGAGCCTGCTCAAGACCCTCTCCTCTGTTTCGTGTAATGATGTTCATCATTGCAGAAGGCAATGGAACATCTATACTTACAAAATTGGCACTTGGCTTTAATAGCCTTTTGATTGAAGACAGTGAGTGCCTATGGGAAACATGTATCCTTTTATGTAAATGTGGAGTAGTGCAGGTGTGTGCAATGATTTCTGCCAAAAACCTAGGATACATCAAAAATTTCCCAGTCTTTAGGGAATGATGCCTTAACATCCCCTGAAAAATCATGTTAGAAAAATTGAACTGTTGGCCAGTAGAAAAGCACACTAAGGTAGTGGCAATATTTGAAGAAAACTCAGACCAACCAGTTCTTTTGGGGCTTAAACATTGCTGAATAACATGCACAAGGTATTTCCATTTAGGAGAAAAATGTGCCTTAAGAAAAGTAAAAGAATCAGCAGGACCCCTATAACCAATATTTTGAAGACCAAAATGTAAAGCTTGAAGGGATAGGTCGGTCATACCTGAGGCATCTTGAAGATGCAAGTGATGTCGGATGGATTCCTCAGTGATATGGATATCAGTTCCATCAATCTTGGAAAGAAGGGTAGGCACTCCATTGATGGTTTGAATAGATGCATGGTTCCAAAACTGTTCTATATGGGAGATGTATATAGTAGGGTTTATGGATAGCGCATGATGAATATGGGAGTGCCTGAGGAAATCCATCATTGTATGGAACGGTTGGAGTTCAGCATGTTTCAAAGTGTATGGGAGGCAGTTGTGTTCTTTTACGAACTCCATGGATGAACAAACGATGGTTTTAGGGTTTGAAAAAAAAATGTGTGATTCGTTCAGAGAGAAAGCAGAAGGCCGTGGAAGAAGAATATGTAACTGGTAGTTACAACTGAACGAAACCGGGACCTTTAAAGGTTTCGAAAAGTTGGGTCCCGCGCACACATTTTGAAAATTACCCAAATACCCTGCACACTTTGACATATCAAGTGAAAATAACTAGCAGTCCGAGAAAATGAACTAGCAGCATGAGAAAATACTCATGCTGTTAGTGTAAAATTGTGCAACTTTTCAATGGAACAGTGTCTCCCCCTTAAATTAGCATACTGAGTAGATGATAATGAAAACCAATTAATCCATGTTTACCATACCAATGTTTGATACTAGGAAAGTGAACCTTCCTATATCAAAAGGTTTTGTAAATAGATCAGCTAGCTGATCATCTGTATGTATTTTGGTAACTTGGATTAACTTCTTTTCATTACAATCTCTGATGAAGTGAAATCTGATTTCTATATGCTTGGTTTTTGGGAATTTCACTGGGTTTTGCACAATGCTAATTGCACTTGAATTGTCAATATAAATAGGAGTGGATAAGAAATTCATACCATAGTCTCTTAGCTGATTTTGAATCCACATTACCTTGGAGCAGCAGCTTGCAGCTCCTACGTATTCTGCTTCAGTGGATGATGTGGAGACAGTTGTTTGCTTTTTGCATTGCCAAGAGACCAGTCTTGCTCCTAAGTATTGACATCCACCAGTTGTGGATTTCCTGTCAATGTTGCAACCACCATAGTCACTGTCAGAATAAGCAGTTAGTTCAAAAGGAGAGTCTTTATGATACCATAGGCCTAAATGTGGTTGGCCTTTAAGATATCTAAAGATTCTTTTAACAGCAACCAAGTGAGAATCCTTTGGAGAGCATTGAAATCTAGCACACACACAGACAGCAAACATAATATCAGGTCTTGAAGATGTTAGATACATGAGAGATCCTATAAGGGATCTGTATAGATGAATATCCACATCTATGCCATCTTTGTCTGTATGGAGCTGTTTATGAGGATCCATTGGAGTGCTTGCAACCTTTGTGTCTTGATAGCCAAACTTTTCCAATATGTCTTTGACATACTTTGATTGACTTATGAATAGACCAGTAGGCTTCTGTTTAACCTGCAGCCCTAGAAAGAATGTGAGTTCCCCCATTGAACTCATTTGAAACTTTTTGTGCATTAGGGCCTCAAAATCTTTGCACAAACTATCATTAGTTGAGCCAAAGATGATGTCATCAACATAGATTTGGACAAGAAGAATCTCAGCTTTGATGGATTTAGTGAAAAGTGTTTTGTCCAGAGTGCCTCTCTTGAATCCATTCTGTAGAAGATATGATGACAGTGTGTCATACCATGCTCTGGGGGCTTGGTGAAGACCATAGAGAGCTTTGTCTAGCTTGTACACCCTGTCTGGATACTTGTAGTCTTCAAAACCTGGAGGTTGACACACATATACTTCCTCTTCAATTGTCCCATACAGGAAAGCAGACTTAACATCCATTTGATACACTTTAAATCCTTTGAAACTTGCATATGCTAGAAATAGTCTGATGGCTTCAATTCTTGCTACTGGAGCAAAGACATCATCATAATCTATTCCTTCTTCTTGAGTGTACCCTTGTGCTACTAGTCTTGCTTTGTTCTTGATGACTATCCCTCTCTCATCCTTCTTGTTTCTGAACACCCATCTTGTACCTATTGCTCTCTTACCTTTAGGAAGATCCACCAGAGTCCATACATTCTGAATTTTGAACTGTAAAAGCTCTTCCTGCATAGCTTCAATCCAGGATGAATCTTTTAGTGCTTCTGATGCCTTTTTGGGTTCTAGTTGAGACATGAAACAGGCATGTTCAAAAGCAGCTAGACTGAATTCAGGAACTGCTTGTTCAGCAGCAGCAGTCTCATTGTGAACCATCTTCCTTGTTTGAACAGGAGTGCTTGGATCACCCAGTATTTGATGGAGAGGGTGATACTTATGAACTCTTAGTGTGGGCTCTCTCTCTGTTTGAAAGGAAGTTCCAAGGTTTGTATCATCTCCATCAGAACCAGTGAATGGTTTAGTTTCTGGAACAGCTTGAGTTTCTAGGCTAACAGCTTGAGAAGATGTTGGGACTGCTAGCCTAGAAACTGGAACTGTTTCCTTTTGTGTTGGAGCTGTGCTGTCAGGACTTGGGAATGGCACTTCAGTGTCGGGATTTGCATCATGTTGAGTGCTCAGGACCCCTGGAGGATCACATGACAGAAGTGGTAGAGTGGTGAAATCATCCCAACTTGTTGAATCTGCAGCAGTCTGAGACTTTGTGCCAACAGCATGAGAAATTGTATTGGCAGCATGAGAATTTGTGTTAGCAGCTTCAACCCTGTATGCATCAGCTTCTGCAGTATACTCAACAAAGCTCAGAGAATTTGTTAGTGAATCTAAATCAAACAACCAATCAGGACCAGTGCCTTTGATATTAGCAGTATTTTCATTAAATTCAACATTGGCACTTTCTTCAATTGTTTTAGACACACTGTTGTATACTCTATAGGCTTTGCTTTGAGTTGAGTATCCTACAAAGAATCCTTCTTCAGCCTTACTCTCAAACTTCCCTAAGTGAGTCTTAGTGTGAAGGATAGTACATGGGCATCCAAAGGGCTTGAAGAAAGCTATTAGGGGACTTCTGTTATGGAATAACTCATAGGGAGTTTTTCCTTGAGATTGGACAACTTGAACCCTATTTAGAACATAACAGGCTGTATTAACAGCTTCTGCCCAGAAAGTCATTGGCAGATTTGAATCAGCTAGCATTGTTCTAGCAGCCTCAATTAATGTTCTATTCTTTCTTTCAGCTACACCATTTTGCTGTGGTGTTCTTGGTGCACTATATTGTCTAGCAATGCCTTTGGACTCATAGAAACTGTTTAGAATTTGATTTTTAAATTCAGTTCCATTGTCTGATCTTATCACCTTAACTTTGGAATTGGATTGGTTTTCTATCTTAAGGATAAAAGACTTAACTAGCTCATCAGTTTCATCTTTGGACCTAAGAAAGTAAACCCAAGTAAATCTGGTGAAATCATCAACAATGACTAAACAGTATGCCCTTTTATTCAAACTCAAAACAGATGTTGGACCAAATAGATCCATATGTAACAACTGAAGAACAGATGAGATTGAATTTACTTCTTTGGCCTTATGAGAAGTTTTGTGTTGCTTACCTTTAAGACATGCTACACAATGATCATCACAAATGAACTCCTTTTGTGGTAATCCTCTTCCCAGATTCTTTTTAACTAAAGCATTCATGGACTTGAAGTTCATGTGACACATCCTTCTATGCCAAAGAGCAGACTCATTTGATGATGCTTTGGATATTAAACAGCTTAAAGTATTTGATTTAGTCAAGAGATCTGTGTCCAGGCAGTAAACATTGTCCTTTCTTGGTGTTCTTAGTAAAACAAGTTTTTCAGGAACTTTGAAATCCTTTGAAAGAACAATGCACTCAGAATCTGTGAACAGAACAATGTTTTGTTTGTCACAGATTTGAGAGACACTCAATAAATTGTACTTAAGCTGTTCAACATACAGAACATCATGGAATGTCATGTTGCCTGCATTAACAGTACCTTTACCTGTAACCTTACCTCCTTTTGAGTTGCCTCCAAATGCAACAAAACCTCCATCAAAACCTTTGAAATTTGACAAGCATTCAGAATTGCCTGTCATGTGCCTAGAGCATCCACTGTCCAGATGCCATCTTGTTCTATGAGGAGACCTGTGGTTGCCCTGCACAAATAACAGCTTAGTTAGTAGTGGAGTAAACCCAAACCAAATTGGTTTTGGGTTGGCCTTGTACATTGACATAACTAAAAACTGTTTTTGACTTCTTATATTTGGTGAGATCTACTGATGGAGTCTTTGGAGAGTATTTAGTGATAATATGAGGTATCCAACTATTTTGATCATCTTTTCTTCTGACAGTCTCAGATGATTCACTAGCAGCTCCAGTTTGATGCCCAGCAGCTTGAGCTGTGTTTGTAGTGCTAACAGTTTCAGTTTTTGCACTAACAGCATCAGATTTTGACTTAGCAGTCTGATCTTTTGCATTAGCAGTTTGAGCAACAGATTTGTCCTTGACACACCATATTTGTTTAAAACTTGATTTAGGCTTTGCCAAAACTTGTTTTTGATGTGTGGACTGTTTTTTATTAACTTTTGAGAATCTGTGATCAACTGTTTTCTTTGGAGCTGCTGTGGAAGGTTTCACTTTTGAGTGCTTTGCCTGATTAGGATTTGATTTTGTGTGATGCACAGTCTGTTTTGCAACAGCTGGTTTGTAAAAACAATCCTTGGCTAAGTGATTCTTCCTTCCACAGTGAAAGCATCTTTTGACAGTTTGAATTGGAACACCAGACTTTTCTGTCAATTTCTGGTTCTTGTTTCTCTGGTTTCCTCTTACCTGCTGTTGTTTAGGAAACTTTTGAACACCATGCTTTTGGCATGTGCAGATAGAAACAGTTTTACCTCTTTTAGTTCCTTTTGATGAAGATGCAGTGTTACAGTTAGAATGTACAGAAACTTGTGGAGTAGCATTGCATACACTCATCTTCTCTTTTCCTTTCTTACTGGGAAGCTTGGACTTCTATGGGTGCACTCTTTGTGTCACAGTCTCTATTTTGACTCTTATCTTCTTTTAATTCAGGACTGTTATCAAGGATAGGATCTACAATAGTCATAGACTCATCTAGTGGTTCATTGACAAGTCTATCAGCAACCTCACTCATTGGGTGTATGTACTTGTTGTTGTATGGAGGAGGAGTGGCCCTATATCCTATACCTTCTTTGGGATTAATCTGAGATTTCACCCTGTCTTTAAATTGTACTTCCATTAGGTGTTCAGCTTTTGATTTGCCAACTTGAAGTTACCTAGATCTATGTTAACAGATTCTAGTTTCTTATTAGCCTCTAACACCTTCTGTTCAGTCTCTTCTACCTTTTTATTCAGAGATTCTATTTTCTTATTGAGTTCCTTTTTCTCCCATTCATGATAGGTTCTATCATACCCCATTTGAATCTCATTATCCTTATAATCATTGATCTGTTTTTCCAGATCTTCTATGGCTTGCATATATTCATATCTCATTTCTTCCATCTTAGCTAGAGTTTTGCACATGCTCTCAATATGATCTCTGTACTTTTTAACCATATTTTTGCATGATTGAGAGCAGAGTTTAGAATTTACCTCAGATGGTAGTTCAGTGGAGGAGACATTTGATGTTTCTACCATAAGTGCTTGATTTTGAAATTCTTCCTCTGTCTGATCACTCCAGTCAAACACATTGTCTTCTTGAGAGACAAGTGCTGTTGATGATGATGCTTGGATAGGCTGTGAAGTCCTTGATGGCTGTTGACCTTGAGATCTACATTCTCTGGCAAAGTGACCAAGCTTATGGCATTTATAGCATTCCACTTTTGATTTATCAAAAGATAGTTTGCCTTCTGTCTTGGCTTGAAAGTTGGCCCTACCGGTTCTTTTCAGAAATCTTTTGGCCCTCATGGTCAGCATTGCATGTTGCCACTTTAAATCCATCTCTTCAAGATCATCTGGATGAATTTGTTCTAAGTCTTCAACATTTAGAGCAAATAATCCATCATTGGCAACAAAAGCCTCATAGTGAGTTTCAGCAGAATTGCCATCACCACCTGAAAAAGAATCACAGTTATTAGATTTTTCAGAGGACAGAAGAGCAGTGTTGTGATTATAAGAAAAGGATTTCTTTTTAGCATCAATCTCAGTCTCAAACACTCTTAAACTGTTATACAGATCATCCAATTCTATCTCATCAAGAGTGTCTTTTGTTCTCCATTGTGCAGCATAGACTGTCCATTCTTCTCCAAGAGATCTGAGAAACTTTCTGTTGACTTCATCTTGATCCAGATTGACCTTTGCACTTTCCAGTTCACTTATCAGTTTGTTGAACCTGTCAAAGATTTGAGTGAGGTTTTCATTCTTGCCACCAGAAAAGTTTTCATACTGCTGTTTCAAGAGGTCTTTTTGATTTCTCTTGGTACTGGCATTACCAGCAAACCTCTTCTCTAAGGCATTCCAAAGAGAGTGAGCAGTATAAAACTTTTTGAACTGATGTTGATAAGCATTAGGAATGGCTATTTGTAATAGTGTGAGTGCTTTCACTTCATTCATTCTAGCCTTCCTTTCAAGTTCAGTTTTTGGAGGAGTTTTGACTGGTTTTCCCTCATCATCAAGTTCTGGATCAACTACAGGAGGGAATTCAACAGCTTCCCATATGGCATAATCAATGAATTGAATATGCTGTTGAATCCTGAGTTTCCACATCTCAAACTCAGTGGGCTTGAGCATAGGCACTTTGAGTCCTTGCCCAGATCCACTGCTGCTATTTTCAAATTCCATTGTAAAAGATTAAAAATTTGAAAGAAAGTTTTCGACTTTGAAAAACAAAGAACGACCTGTGGCTCTGATACCACTTGTCAGGATCTAAAACTGAATAACCAAGATTAACTGATTTGAAATTTATCAGAGTATAAATCAATAATCTTGCTTTGAATCAAAGTTTAATTAAGAAGTTTGCGGAATAACACTTAATTATTTTGACAAAAACTTTCAGAACCAATGAAGCATAAAACATAAGAAGTAATCAAGACTGTTTGTATTGCTGAATTCAATGATTACAATCACCTCTAATCTGTTTGATTAGACGAAGAACACAGACTGTTCTTAGGGTTTTACAACCTTAGAGGCTTAAGAAAACTTAATCAACAAAGCAATTACAGACTCAAAAATATGCAGAAAACTTCTATACAATAGAAAACCTATTCTGTCTATTTATATTGCTTTTTGGACTTGTTTCCTTTAAGGACTATGACTTCTCTGATAGTAGATATGCTGGAATCTTCATGTAGATATCGTTTCCTGAAAATCAGCACTTTCTGTTTTTGAAACTGTTGAGCAGCTTGAATCTCTTGACAGCATGAACTGAGCAGCTTGAGTTGTTTTGCTCTGGCAGCTTGAACTTTTACACTGGCAGCTCGAGTTTCTTCAACTAGCAGCATGAACTTTGTATTTACATGAAAAATCTACTAACAGTCTGAGAAGTCTAACTAACAGCTTGAATGTACTTAAACTATTTCCCAACATCTAGTGTTCAAGACGTCGTTGCTTGGCGATCGTATGGTCGTGCTGTGTGGTCTGGCCGACAATAAGTTCCTGTTTGGGAATGAGAATAAGAAGGTGGGGATGTGGTGGCCGGTTTCAGTGAGGAAGCTTTTCAGCAACTCTTTGCTTTCGTTTCATGGTGAAGAAGCCAAGTGGGTGAGGAAGATGCTATTATTTGTATAATAATAATAATAATTGCAAAAAAGTCCTTTTGCCCTGAAAAGACTAATTTGCCCCTGACTTAACTTCAAAAGTTAACGGATTCTGTTAGAAAGGACCTTATTTGCAACTTTCGGTACATAAAACACTCAAATTGTAACTTTTTTTTAAAAAAGGACGATAACTGCAATTTGGGGATAGTTAAAAGACCATCTATGCAATTAACTTTTAAAAGTATGATTCCCAAATATAAAGCATATTTTTCATTTTTATTTAATCTTCTCTATTGCAAATTTACAACATACTTATTCATATACACAATTGGTCACTAATATTTATCATATTGAATTGGTCACAATAGTCTCAAAATCCATCCCACTGATTAATCAAATGACTTGCTTCAAATGTTTATTTTGGACTATACTGTATAAGTGTATAATATGTATGTCAACAACTAATTAGATAAAAAAAACATCATTTTAAGAGAAAAAAAAATGTTGATTAGAAATTGAAGAGCAACAATTAAGAGTCCATTTCATTTTTATATTTTTTATGTTGATAATAATATGAGAGAAGTAAAATTCATACCAACCTTAAATTCTCGATCTACTTATTTTTCATTGAGAATTAAAGCTCTTGTCACATAATAAAAACTTGTAAACTTCACGTGATTCTTTTCATTGTACCAAACGTCCTTTATATATATATATATATATATATATATATATATATATATATATATATATATATATATATATATATATATATATATATATATATATATATATATATATAGATTGAGGCTCAATTGAGAACTTTTATGCAACGAGAACCTCGAGGAACTTTTGTGCATCCGATAATCTACCAAGGGTGCACAAAGGGCATTTATGGAAAACTAAAGATATGATAATTAATTTATTTCTAAAAATAATTAAAAGATAATTAGGAGTTACATCTTGAATTAAAATCTCATATTAACTATATTCCTCATTTTCCTCCCCATTGCTCTCTCTCTCTCTCTCTCCCTTTCTCTCTAATCATGTTCTTCATAATTTTCATTGGGATGATGATTTGAATATGAAGATTAACAGTGAACCACAATGATGATGAACATGAACAAGAGATGCAACTGATGATAATTATGAAAAACACGATGCATAAATTGATGATGAACGATGAATAAATGATGATGCATAGATGGATGATAAACAATGATGATGCATAGATGGATGATGAACGATAACGAAAAATGATGATGCATAAATGGATGATGAATAATGACGGTGCATAGATGAATGATGAACAAGTTAAACATGATACATAGATGAATAAAAAATATGAACGACGAACACGATGCATATATGAATGATCAACAAGACATGATGCATAAATAAATTTGTGTATTTTTTTTGTTAAATGCGTCTTATTTTAACACGATGCATAGATAAACACGATTAACAATGAAATGCATCAATCTCCATCATCTTTTTTGAATTTGTGTAATTTTTGTTAAATTTGAAAATGTATCAATTGAATTTATTTAGCATTTATTATTTGATTATTTGTTGAAATATTAAATTTAATGATGTATCCACATTCCCCAAAATGCCCTTTCTTGTTTGTTTCTATAATGCACAAGATGCATAAAATTGTCCAACTATTTACCATTTTGCCATTAATCTTGTGAAGACCACCCCTTACGGGGCAGTTCTCACGAGTCTAGGTCCCACATCATGCAATACGATATCAACCATAACTAAGATAGAGTAATTGATTGGTCACAAGAGATGTTAAATTTCTTGTTTGCCAAGAACAAGGTAGGTTTCATCGATGGGTCGATCAAAAAGCCAGAACCGAATGCCACCGATTACATGGCATGGATGAGGTGTGATGCTATGATAAAGGGGTGGTTAAACACAGCAATGGAGAAAGACATCAGAACAAGTGTTAAATATGCCAACACTGCACAAGAAATTTGGAAAGACCTTCAAGAACGCTTCGGGAAGGAAAGCGCACCAAGAGCCTACGAACTCAAACAATCTCTCACAACAATCAGGCAAGATGGTTCTTCTATCTCATCATACTACACCAAGCTTCGCTCACTCTGGGATGAAATACTGTTCTCCCTATTCCTAAGTGCTCATGCAATGGCTGTACATGTGGGTTAGGGAGAAAGCTGGTTGAGGTAAAAGAGAAAGAACAACTTTACGAGTTTTTATTGGGTTTGGATGGAGAATTCTGCACAATAAAGACTCAAATACTAGCCATGAAACCAACGCCATCTTTGGGTACTGCATACCACCTAGTTGCTGAGGATGAGCAACAAAGGGCTATATCCAGCGCTAAAAAAACTGTCATCGAACCCGCTGCTTTCCAATCATATGTTCCGGGAAAACGTGGCTCAAATCAGCAAACCAAGACTGCAGCAAAAGTCGATAAACGAGGAATGGGCCAGCCAGATGAACATTGCAATTTCTGTGGGAAGGACGGCCACAATAGAGAAGGATGTTTCAAGCGAATTGGCTATCCAGATTGGTGGCCAGGAAAAGGGAAGCAAGACAAGCCCAAGCCGAGAGCTGCCTTTGTAGGAGGAGAACAAGATAGGGTGCCAAACCTCACAAATGAACAGTACCTACAGTTTTTAAACTTCTTAGGGAACAAAGAGACCAACAAACAAGAGGCATTGCCAGTTGCAAACATGACCGGAAATGTCGGGCATGAAGGTAAGTGGATTATTGACTCGGGTGCTACCGAGCACATAACTTACAAAGATGTTTTGCTTAAAAATAAAACAAATCGGAATCATGAGATGCCTGTGACCATACCGAATGGTGAGTCGATAGCCGTGGAAGGACGAGGAGAATGTGTCTTACCTAATGGAACAACTATCAAAGGGGTTTTACACGTTCCAGAATTTAAATGCAATTTGCTTTCTGTTAGCAAGTTATCAAAAGATCTCAGATGTGCCGTAACCTTTTTTCCCGATTTTTTTGTTATACAGGATTTGCTTTCTAAGGCCTTGATTGGAGCGGGTAAATGCGACCGGGGTCTATACAAGATGGGAATGATGGGAGCTGAGAGACAAGCCTTGACGACCACCATCAACACTTGGCACAAAAGACTTGGTCATGCATCTAATTCAAAACTTTCAAGTGTCGGTTTTTTGAAAAATGTTTCTATGAAGTCGATCTAGAGGCAATTTTTGTGATTCATGTTTAAAGGCAAAACACACGAGACTGCCTTTTCCTATTAGTGTTACTAAGACAAATTCTTGTTTTGAGTTAATTCATTGTGATGTTTGGGGTAAATATCGTACGCCATCTTTTACACAAGCACGTTACTTTCTAACCATTGTTGATGACTTTAGTAGGGCAGTTTGGGTTTTTCTACTGAAACATAAGTATGATGTTAGAACTTGTCTCATTGGGTTCCACAAGATGGTTAGTACTCAGTTTGGAAAAATCATAAAAAGAATAAGGTGCGACAACGGAGGAGAATTTGTTTCGAACAACATGGTCGATTTTTACACAAAGGAGGGGATAGTGTTAGAAACCACGTGTCCACATACCCCACAACAAAATGGGGTTGTGGAACGTAAACACAGACACTTGTTGGAAACGGCACGGGCCTTAAGGTTCGAGGCAAGCCTACCTATTAGGTTTTGGGGAGAGTGTATCCTCACGGCTGCTTATATAATTAATCGTTTGCCATCGAGTGTGATAGAGGATAGAACTCCTTTTGAAGTCATATACAATCAGCAACCAGATTATGAATCAATGAGGGTGTTTGGGTGTCTTGCATATTACAGAAGTACACAGACGAAAGGATATAAGTTCGGGATACGGGGGAGACCAGGTGTTTTCGTGGGTTACCCACAAGGAACAAAAGGATATAAGATATATGATCCTGAACAAAACAAGATCATTATATCTAGAGACGTGAAGTTCGTTGAAGAAAACTTTCCCTTCACTACTCTCAGCCAAGAAAAGGAAGAGGAGGAGGTTTTCACTTTTCCAGATGCATGGGATGAGATAGGCAGCCCAAATGCTACTGAACCTGGACCAGGATCAAGTGCCGAGCAACATGACACTCAAAACTCAACTGAGAACTTGGGTGATAATTCTCAAAACGAGAATCATGTTGAGGGTGAGGAACAAGCAGGTGTCATCGGTGAAGATGATCAAGTTGAAGTGAACAATAATGAACCGATAAGAGAAAAAAGAACCAGAGTTCGATCAAAGCTGCTAAACGATTACGTTGTAAATCTTCCCCCATCAATAGACCCTGATCAACCTGCTCCAGATCAAACACCTTCGACGGTACATCCCTTAGCCAACTTTGTTGCTTATGACAATTTTTCTGACACACATAAAGCTTTTTTGTCGGCCATTGATTCAAACAATGAGCCAACACATTTTAATCAGGCTGTACAAAATGAAAATTGGAGGGATGCCACGAGAAAAGAGATTCGGGCCTTAGAAGAAAATAGAACATGGACGCTCGAGAACTTACCAGATGGAAAGAAAGCCATTGACTCCAAATGGGTATATAAAATTAAGTATAAACCAAATGGAGATATCGAGAGATACAAGGCTCGACTTGTAGCGAAGGGTTATACACAGTTGGAGGGTATTGATTTCCACGATACATTTGCACCGGTAGCCAAACTCGTGACGGTTAGAACTTTGCTCGCTGTTGCCGTTAAGAAAGGATGGCACATTCATCAGTTGGACGTTAATAACGCCTTTCTGCATGGAGATTTAAAGGAGGATGTATACATGAAGATACCACAAGGTTTTGGAAGAAAAGAAGACACTAGAGTATGTAAACTAAGAAAGTCACTTTACGGACTCAAGCAAGCCTCAAGGAATTGGTACCAAAAGTTCACCGCTTCATTATTAAAGATTGGTTTCAAGCAGACAGGTGCAGACCATTCCCTTTTTACACTCAAGGGAAAGAACATGTTTGTAGCAGCTCTTATCTATGTAGACGATGTCATAGTGGTTGGCGATAATCTTGAAAAGATTCAAAAAATAAAGGACTATCTCGACAAATAATTCAGCATAAAAGACCTTGGGTTTTGAAGTACTTTCTTGGTATCGAGGTAGCTCGAACGAATGAAGGATTGGTGCTAAGCCAACGTAAATATACCTTGGATATCTTGAAAGACGCTGGTAAGTTAGGGTGTCGTCCTAGTCTCTTTCCGATGGAGCAAAATTTAAAATTGGATAAAGATGAGGACGGATTGCCCACGGACCCAAATCAGTATCGTAGGCTTGTTGGAAGGTTGCTTTACTTGCAGGCAACGAGACCTGACATCACTTACGCTGTTAACGTATTGAGCCAGTTTGTCGGAAACCCGAAACAAAGTCATTTAGAAGCTGTCGACCGGGTCTTAAGGTATCTTAAGGCAACTGCAGGTCAGGGAATTCTTTTGGCTAAAGGGGGTGGCAATAACTTGACTGCGTATTGCGACTCAGACTGGCTTGGATGCCCTTTCACTCGAAGATACTCGAAGATCACGAACCGGATACTTGCTGTTTTTAGGGGGAGCACCAATATCCTGGAAGTCAAAGAAACAATCTGTTGTTTCCAGATCGTCAGCCGAAGCGGAATATAGAGCCATGGCAACAACCGTTAGCGATATTCTGTGGATGAGATGGCTGCTTAAAGAAATTGAAATTCCACCTAGCGGACCAACTCAATTATTCTGTGATAACCAAGCAGCCTGTCATATAGCCAATAATCCAGTGTTCCATGAACGTACCAAACATGTGGAAATGGATTGTTTCTTCGTCAGGGAACGAGTTGAGTCTCAAGAGATAAAACCCATGAACATCGATACCAAACTGTAAATCGCTGACATATTTACCAAGCCTTTAGGGACGCGACAATTCCATATGCTACTTGACAAGCTGGGCACTCGAAACCTCCATGCCTCAGCTTGCGGGGGAGTAAAGGAAACATATCAATTCTCTCCATAATTCTCTCCATAAATTGTGTCATAATCTTTTCCTTTTTTAGTTGTTGCTTTGCATATATATGCAGACCTTTTGTATAGGCTTTTCAAGAAAAATAATAGAATGATAAAATTCTCCTAATTTTATTAGAATCATAGGATGGTATCACAAAACATACAACAACACTGCATCCCAAGTTCCTTTTAGATTCCTTTTAGACTATTTGGAGTACAGATTTGCTTGCTGGACTTATACAAAATTGTATTAAGTCATGGTGGCTTTGAAAAAGTCACTTGTGAAGAAAAGTGGAGTGGATTAGCAAATGCACTTGGCTTTCCCTCCTATTACGGCCTGGATTGATGAAAATCTATGAAGATCATTTGTTCCTACCTCAATGCTATTATGAGTTCACAAAACAAGCCAAGTTATGGCCAGAAAGTGTTGCACAGAAGAAGATTGATGCAGCAAGAGTGTATGCTGATCAACAGTGAGATGGAAGAGATTGATCGACGAGCAGGTAAACTGATGCTGATGACAGCATGAAAGAAGATGTCGACTACGTTGTTGTTTGAAGACACCATTGCTAGAAAAGTTTCATAACATTTAGGAGGTGAATGTTAGAAATTATAAATGTTATTGAAACTTTAGTTAGTTTATTATGTGACAATTAATATTGTAAATATATATCTATCCTAAGTTAAATACCGGTACTATCCTAAACCGGTTTATGGTAGTTAAATGTAACTGTCATTAGGACAGTTACATCCTTCTGCGAACAGATGCGTCTGTTGGACACATTAGAAGCCTATATATATCTGTGTATTATGTCTGTATGTATGTGTGTGATTATCAGAAATAATAAGTGTTTAGTTAGTAAATTTCTGTGTTTTTCTTTCTGTTCCTTTGTCCACCAAATTTTCTGCCTACGAGAGCATGATGAACAGCAGTGTTCAAGACATTTTCAATGGATCATATGCATCTGAATGTGATGATCCATATGCTTCGAGAGTTCTATCCACCCTGGGACGAAGAAGTTCTATCAACACATAAAACACGTGTCACACGAATATAATCCAAAACATATAAAATTATAAATGATAATCCAAGTATCCAAGAACACATCAAAAGTATTTAAAGCCACTAATCAATAGCGGTAATCGAAGCCCAACTTTGACCGAACTAAACTCATTGTTGTATTCAAGTCGACAATTTCATTTACCCACATCATTAATTAATGTGGGAGACAAACCCAAACTTTTTCAAATATTTTCAAATTAAGGGGGACTCAAATTTTTTAGAAATTTTGAAACCCTAGTTTATACGAGTCTTATGCATGTCATCGTGTACAACGATATTTATACGTGTCTTACACGTGTTTATACAGGTGTGTAAGATACGAAACACAAACATTAAATTCGTGTCGACACGGATTTACACGAAACACGAATTTGTAAAACTCACATACGAAAAACTTGTGTCATGTCGTGTACCAAATTACCAGGTCTACAGCGAATCCCCATCAAATCCCCGTCAGAGGCCAATCTTCATTTCAATATTTGTAATTTCCAGGTTATTTTAATGCAACCAAACCCCTACTCTATTTTGATCCCAATGGAATGAATGATTGAAAAGTTTGTTCAAATTGACCCCAGATCATTAGCTCAGACTATGAAGCTGCCATAGCTAAAAATTTGAGACTGTTGGCACCTCTGATCACAAAGCTCTTGTTCTGGTGTCATTGGGATCAACTTGATCTGGTGTGTCATTGACCTACAGTGAAAGTCAAATCTATTGGAATCATTGTTAGCAGAAATTCAAAATTCAAATTCAAGCTTTTGTGAAAGATTCCTTCAGGGAATACAATAGTGCTTCTGTTGGTGGTTGACCGGCTGATGCATTTCAAAAAAGAGTCTAGGTTTCCATAGAAGCCAAGAGCTATGCTTATTTTGAGGCTCCCTTGCGTGTTTTTTTTTTTGCGAGGTTAAAGGCCTGAATAGTGGAAGAATGATTACAGCTGTTACTTATAAAGTGGGTGAATCATCGATCATAAAGATTATTAATTTGTTGGTGGAAATGGTAAAAGCACAAGAAATTATGTGAGAACTATGGCATGCCATTAATACTGGTTTTAATTAATGTATCATCTTCGCTATTGAATATCGTGATAATCTTGATGTCATTGATGTTTTTTGGGCATCCACATGTTTTAGTCTGAGATTCCAGTTTGGAGACCAGTAATGGTGACGAAGCCACAGGTTAGGATGTCGGGATTGCCCAAGGCTATTTGTTGATTTCCAAAGTTGACAGTTGTAGGATGTTCAGAGTAAAATGAAATCAAGTGTGAATGTGTTTAATCGATAATATTAATTCATTAGAAGGTAAAAAAACATACAAGATATACAGGAACAGGCATAAGAGGATTAGGAAAGAATCCTGAATTAGTGATCTAAGTAATATTCCTAAATTAGTTTAGATCCTGTCTAACTAAACACAACAATGTACACAATCTTTGCTTATACCATAATTGCCAATGTTAATTATACATAAATTACTTTTGGCTGCTACTAAAATGCTCAATATTTGGTGAGAAACCAATTTACTATTGCTCATGGATCTAGCTAGTTCAGGGATTCAAGGGCTAGTCACTTCTTTGTAAATGGCTCTCTAATATAGTGTAATGTTTTATTGAAATACTAATCATATGTGGGAACTTGGTAAAAGTCGTCACAGTAAAGGAAATCATTCAATACGGTAAATTTGCATGGTAAAAGTTTCTACGAATAATATTTTGTATTTATGTGAGTGTTGATTACTATAGTCCCTAATAAATACACCATAGATAGATATTTCTCGCCGCACCGCACCGCTTCCCATCTTTCTTTTCATTCTGGTTTGTCCAACCTAGGGTTTCGATGGCAGACCTTATGTGTGATGTCCTTGAGCACATACTGATAAGATTGGATGTGAGGGATATAATCCGATGCAAGAGTGTGTGTAAATCATGGAAATCTTTGATCTCCGGTCCTCTTTTTGTTAAAGACCATCTGAATTATAGTTGCAACAAGGATCTCGACAATGATAAAATCCGAGATAGGAGGATTATTATGGCAAGGAATCCTCCATTTAGGATACCTAGATTTGTAGATGGTAGGTACTCTGAACCCGGTGATTGTCCTCTACTTGGTTCTTCCAATGGCCTGGTATGCATATCTCCTTTCGATGCTGAGATTTTAGTTGCCAATCCCTTGACTAGAGAGGTGAAGAAAATGAAAAAGCCCAATATTCCTGCGAACAGGTCCTTATGTTGGGGTTTTGGCTATGATTCATCCACCGATGATTATAAGGTTGTATTAGGGTTCACGGTAGGTGATGATCAGAGTTATTTTCAAGTGTTAACTTTGAAATCAAATATTTGGAAGGCTATTGGAGTGGTAAATTATACCTTTATTAGTAGGACTGGCATTTTATGCAATGGAGCACTTCACTGGTTGATGAAGGATGCATCACCTCAAAATAAGAAGAAAGTAATTCATTCCTTTCATTTATCTAAGGAGAAATTTAATGAAGTCCCCCAACCTGATGATACTAGATATGAATCTGACATAGCTCACCACCCAACTATGTATTTAGGTATTATGGAAGAATCTCTATGCGTATATCGTTCTGGAACGCAATTTCCCATGTGGATAATGAAGAAGTACAATGATAAAGAGTCTTGGGGAATGGTCGGAAAGGATTATGAGAGAAAATACAGCATTGCACATTGCATGAAAGAGTTGAAGTGTTACATTCCAAACAATAGGCCACTTTGTCATGCTAGGTGGTTGTGGAGGGGTCGGCTATTTGCTGATGCACCTATATTTGTGCAGAGCCTTGTATCTCCCCATGTTAACGGCAGGCCAAAGAGGAAGAGGCAAGCAAAGAATAGGAAGAGGGATCACAAGGTGGTATCTAAATATGTTGTTATTTCTTGAGCCTTTCTTTCCTCACATAGTAGAGACTATACACTTGCATTCTTCATATTTGCTCATGTAACACTCTGTTTTGATTTGCAACAAATGATTTCTTGCAGGCGTCATATTTAAATTGTACACTGATTTTAGTAAAGCCAATTATTTCCATGTATCTGTATACATTCACTGGTGGTCATCAGTGGATGTAAGGTTTATCCCATGGGCTACCCCCAATATATCTTTTTCTTTTTCTTTTTTTTTTTGTCGATTTTAAACCACATTGTGAGATGGCTATTCTATAGTTAAAGAGCGATGCACTCTTATTTGACCAGAACTACCATTATATATAATTTGTCTCTGCTCACTAATATTGGATCGTCCGATTCTGCATCTTTCTATCCTTTTGAACATTAATGTGTAGCATACACAATAAATTTCATGCTTGTTTGACATGTGGCAATCAAGCTCGATTCTAGAGAATATCTTATGAGTTCATATGCAATATATTCTGATCTTCTGCAACTTATGATTGTTTTTATTTGTTTGTCCAGCGTGACATCTATTCCGAACGCAATTTGTCGCACACAATAGCCAGGGCATGAAAGCACTTGACTTTTATTTTCATTTGGCATCCTAATAAAAACATTTCCACCTTCGATTCTTGAAGTAATGTTTGTCGATGTGTTGAATATGAAGTCATTTATTTGAAGTATATATGTTGTGTATGTGATCATAAGCCAGTGAAAACCCTACATGAAACTTGGAACATCAGACATGGAACTTGGACTAGTTCTTACAGTAATGGATTTGATGCTCATTTTTTGTTAAGATTGAACTTTTGCTGGGTTTTGGTTTTCTGGAAACTCACTACTCTGTTCACCTTACTGATTACTGGTTTTTTAAAGGTCTAGCTCACTAAGTTGTACCTTCTGATTTTCAATACTTGTGTGATGTAATTTCTGGTTAGTCTCCATATATTTATAATATTTTCATGATTTCTCTCATAATAAATATAAAAATGAAAAGTTTCATAGTAAATTGATAATCATTTTTGTGCTTGTGAGCTCTCATATTACAATGGTATTTTCACCCTTCACTTGTCCTATAATCATACATTTAACCTTCTGCTCACTCTCTTCACATTTTTGCTGCGTCATTTAAGTGTAGCTATCATTTATTCATTGCTTCTATTATAATATACTGGGAATTTTCTAACATATATACCAATTTAATTCGTCAGTTAATTGATGGAGATCCTTCTCTTCCTGGACCAAGTGCCAGAGATTGATGCTAGCTGATGAAGCTGTTACGATGACATGGACATTCTTTGCTTCTTCAGGACCGTGCTTTTTAAAGATCGATGCTTTTTAAGTATCAAACTTTCTATCATTTTCAGTATCTTTCTTTTTGATGGATTTCTATAACTTTGTGTTTCATTTTCAGTATCTGTTTGATGGATTTCTATAACTTTGTGTTTCGTGATTCTAGAAGTGTTCAAGATAGCTGCTTTTTGATAATACATATTGTGGATGATGGTCATTTGAGTGCTTTTAATATTCTCTTTTAGTTTTATCTCCTGTTGCATTGTCTTTACCATCAAATTCTTGATGATCTTTAATTTCCTGATAGGTCAAATTAAAGTGAAAATGTGGTGATGCTTTCTCTGATGAAGCTCTCCTGATCGTTGGGCCACACCTCAGGTTGAGTTTCATATGCGCTATATATCATGATGGCACATGCATCAATGCCACAAAAGGTGATACATTGTATATAGAAGCAAGTGGCGAAACAAAAAGATCGACATGCAAGCTCACAACTTTTTGGATGCAGAATAATTAAGATGATCGCAGCCACACAAAGATTTCTATACAAATGCATATAATTTATATATAGTTAACGAGTTTCCTTTTACAATATGCACATGCCTAGAAAATCATATAATATACAATATAATTACTTTAGTGCATATTCCTCAAATTATGCAGTGGGGTAGGAAGCCTGCATGGCAATGCCACAAAGGCCCTCTTTGGCATCCACATCTCTTTGCATCATTATGTACCCCTCTTCTCCCCAACTTGTTCCCCACGAGTTCTTCACCAGCCAATATTTAGTCCCGTCAGCACTTGTTCCATAACCAACTGCCGTAACGCCATGGTCCAGTTCTGTGCCACACTCTCCTGTGAACACTCCGCTAGAGTAGAACTGGAAGTCAGACCCACTAGCATCAATGGCAACAGAGACAGGCTGACTAGCTACAGCTTTCAGCAGTGCAGTTTCGCTGTTGGCCGGGACATCTTCATGACCCGTAATCGTTGCAGCATGGTTAGATTCCTTGTTGCTGTTACAGGTGCCGTCAACACCTTGGTACGGGTAGTTGGTTTCAGAAGTGAGGCCTTTGTTTTTTAGGATAAAATCAAAGGCGTCGTCCATAAGACCACCCTCACATCCCTGATCAACACCACTAGTGTCACAGTCCACCAGTTCTTGTTCGGATAAAGACACTAACTTACCTGTTTTCAGTTGGGTTATTCCTTCCATAGCTGCCACAGCTGAAAATGCCCAGCAACATCCTGCATATCATGATAAAGAATTGATGCATATCAAAAAGAACATGAATGGTACTATTAAATGTCTAGCACGTACACCTAATCGCTGACTACAATTGATGTGTAAATTTCATAACTAAAATTGCGCGCTGCTTACCACACTGGCCTTGGTCTTTAATGGGTGTTACTGCACCTTTCTTTCTCCAGTCCATTGATGATGGAACTGCTGTCACATTTTCATATCTGAACGCAGAGGTTGATCCAGAGCACTCATGTGCCTTGAATCGGTTCCTTGTGGTTCTGAACTCTTCGTTTGTGAGGTCTGCAAACTCATTCACAGCTAGTTTGTAACCTTTGTTCATGGCATTATTGAAAGACTCTATGTAGTCAACATTCTCTTGAAAAATTTTTGATCTTTGTTCTTTCTCATCAGCGTTCTTATATACCCGTCCATAACGAGCCATCCATTGGTCGTGGGTCTCGTAGCTTGAAGTTTCATGGAGCAACCGAGATTCAGTATGTGAAAGCAAAGTAGCTGAGAAGAAGAGTATGACCAAACAAGCCAAGAAACATCGGTTTGTTGATGACATTGTGCTCTAAGGAATACGTAAGAAACAAGGGAAAAGAATGAGTTGGAGTGAACTCTTCACCAAGAGGTTGGCATTATATAGAAACATATGGTTTTGTTCTTTTATACAAAATTAAAATATTCAAGCTCGTGGAGGATAAGTTGTTCTAACTTGGGTATTTTTAATCAACTTAGACTAACGTATTGTATATGTTGTTTATAGATTGACCACTATTTTAATGAATTGGAATTTTCCATTTGAACTCTACTATACTCTTGAAGATAATGACAGGAATTTGTTACGAAACACTTACCGTTTTCTCTAGTGTGACTATGATATCGAGTAAAGTTATTTTTTTCAACAAAGTGAATTTACTTTTGATTTTATCAAAGTTAAATTAAATTCTGTAAAGATAATGGTTGCTACTTGCAAGGGTACAAGAAAAATGACTTTCTACGACGACATATGTCATCACTAAAATAATTAATTTCTTTTTCGTTTATTTTTTCGAAAACTTTCAACGACAACACAGTCGTCACAAAAAGCAAATAACTTTCCTTTTCTATTTATATTCTTTGAAAACTTTGAGGAATGAAAAAGTCGTCGCAAAAAATATTAATTTTTTTGGTAGGATTCTTTGCGACAAGATTGTCGTCGCAAAAAAGTTTTTTATGCTACGAGCTTTTGCGACGACAATATGACTCGTCTCAATAAGGTGTTTTTCTTGTAGTTTCTAGCAAGTACTCAAAGCCGATTCTAAGTATTTTGATGCTGAGAGTGAGATATAAGAAAAATGACTTTTTAAAAATACTCCATACTTACAATACTTTCCCTTGGTCGGGTAATAGTTGGTTGCTGTCGGTAGGCGTCGGTAGGCATAGGGACTGTGATTACTCTTTCCGGTATTGAGAAGGAGCTCTTCCCTTTTTGGGGTGCATTATAGCACAGTCCGTGACTACGTTTTTCCGTTAGCCCCAGTGTGTCACTTGGTTAGCATTTCTAGAAAAATGGAGACGGAGAGTCAAGCTAGTTTTTCGACAGGGAAAGAGAGCCGGATGAGGGGAGACCCTCACGTCCGGTTCGGAGGGCGGGGTTATCCTGACCCTACTACAACATAATATTTTTTTTTAATTAAGTTTGTCCATTATAAAAAATAATGTCTTTTTAATAATACAACATACTATTTTTGAAAGGAGTTTGATCTATTATTGGATTGAGAATATTATAAAATAAATGTGTGGATATAATATATATTACTTATTGGACTGAAAAATAATGTCACTTCATGGTTTGATTTCTTGCGGTAACCCATGTGCCCCCCTTCCTCCAAGATTGACTTGCGAACTCACTCAAAGGTTATAAGTTTTAGAATTGTTAATTTCCTGCCCTGTGCTGTGCTTTTCCGTCCTTATGTCGCTTTACAAAAGGAGTCTTTAGTATGTGTCAAAACGGTCTGCAAGTACTAAAGCAATTCGAGATGGCTAATCTCCCAAGAATTTATCAAGAAAGTTAGCAATTTTTCTTCTTCATTAATGATTGAAACTACATATTTATAGGAAATGAAAGTGTACTAAAGCAACTAATGCATGATTCCACAGTTCCACTACCTCCCAATTCCATACAATACAAACTTGGGCTTGTATGAGTATGCATTCCATACTTGTTTCAACCTACGATTCAAGCATTATCATTTTGATATAACCAAATATCAATATTAATTTTAAAATCCTTATTACTTATTGATCCAAAAAAGATATATAATGATCTTAGAATTGCTAGATATCTTATTTTGAATCATCATTGTAAGCAATTCTTTTTTTTTTTTTTTAAAAAAGACTTGATTAGTTTGATTTATTTATTATTTCAAAGAACTAAATTTAGTTATGATTTCAATTTATATTTTCATCCTAAAATAACATGAAAGGATCAGAGGTCATCACTGAAGGTTTTTGATCATCATTCATCAAAGAATTTGGAAAATAAGTTTTTCAAGAACTACACTCTAACTGGTTTTTTTGTTATGCAAATCTCAAATCAATCAAAATGAAATCAAGCATAAAAACAAATTGCAAATCTTTATTATCAAATTTTCTTACAACAGGCTACATTTTTTTTCATATTCTAATAGCCCCTAATAAACCCCTATTTATATTTTTCAAACTAATAAGAAACTAACTTCTAAACTAACTACGCAATTAATCTCAAAAGCAGAGGTTGACGGGGAGCACTCATGTGGCTTTAATTCGTTCCTTGTGGTTCTGAACTCTTCGTTTGTGAGGTCTGCAAACTCATTCACTGCTAGTTTGTAGCCTCTGTCCATGGCATTGTTGAAAGACTCAATTCAGCTTCAACATTTCTGGGTTCGTTGAAAATGAAGATGATTTCATTTAACTTGATAACATAGTAAGTCAATTCAGTCGGTTGAAATAAATAAACCTTGCACGATATCATATTAGAGAACTGTTTTGTAAAAGAATGACATGAAAAATGTTTCAGGTTCATTGATTTGTTCCTGTCATTATTTTTTTGGGATTAATGAGATCATAATTAGAGTTAAAATAATCGCAGATTAATCTATTGAAATGGTTGAACGTTATCGTGTAAGAATATTAATTCATTGATATATTGTCAAAATATAGCACAACAGAGTAAATCATGCTAATTTATGTAGCAACCGATGATCAAAATTTTCCCCAATTTTACAAGTTCCCGTTGCTAATTAGCATCGACCAGCAAAACCTGTTGCTAACTTCATTTGCAAGCCACACTATGTGTTTCGGCCGCTGCTCGTGGTCATTTTTCTAGTAGAAGTCCTTGTGAAATACCTACTAAATTAATGACAAAAAAAAATTCATTAATGATCCCCTTTCCATTATTTTTATGAAAATAAAGGTCTCACAAAAATGGTAACCGATTCGATTGATTTAAATTAAAAAAAACAGCCAATTTATAATAAAATTAGATAGAATGACCCTAGTACGGTAAAATTACGTAAAATGATGTTTGTAAAAAAAAAAAGATTTAATCTAACCATTACCATTTTGGCATATGGGATTATAATGTTGGGAAAACTCTCTAAAAACAATCACAAGATTTACTAAACTGAACTTTTATTAATAATCTTGGAAATACACAATTTACAATCTTTACAATGCTTCCTATTTATAATAATCTAAGAGGTGTGTCTGAACCGACACAATGGTTCGGGCGTACCCTTTCATGAACGGTTGCGACTTTACGAATAGTTGCAACTCTTCATGTTTACTACATGCTATTCTAGGCCCTTATACTTTAAATAATTACATATTTAACTCTAAACTAATTATATAATCAAGATAAACTAACATTCTCCCCCTTAATCTTGATTGTTCTTCAAGTACATCTTTGACTTCAATCTTCTGTTTGTCTTCGACACTTGCATGTTCTTGCTCGTGTAATCGCAATCTTGCAACACTTGCATCTTCTTGCTTGTGCAATCTCAATCTTGTTAGGTTCTCTAACTGTCTCTGCATTTATGTCTAAATGTTGCATCTGTGTCTCAAATGCGGTCTCTCTATCTGTATTTGATTTTGCTGAATCAAATCTTCGGTTTCTCTAACCTACTTTAAGAAAAATGATCTACTCTTGATTAGTTCTTCTTTGAATCTCTACTTTTAAGAAAAATGATCTACTCTTGATCAGTTTTTTCTTTGATTGATCATCTACTCTCGATCAATCATGCTCTCTTTGGTCTAAGCTCGACCTTGTCTACTCTCTCTCTCTCTCTCTCTCTCGTTATTGATCTAATTTTGATCAATAACCATCAGTAACGTTGGTTCTAGGTCTTCTTCAATGAGGTTTAAGGCTTCTTTTCTATGATCTGGTTCTGAACAATTCTTAGCGTAGTGTCCAAATTTGTGACAATTGTAGCATTCTATCTCTCTAATATCTCTTCTTTGGTAGCTGTGATTTCCAGGATTTCTTCCTCCTTTGTCATGACTATCTTTAAATCTGTTATCTCTTGCGAATCTTCCTTGGCCTCTTCCTTGTGTCTGATTTCTTCCTCCTCGTCTATTGTTGTGTTCATAACTTCTCTGTCATTTTCTTGATGTGTGAACAATAACTTCTCCCTATAATATTCCTGACTACTTTTTCTAAACTTAATCCTTTCTTCGTAAGTCTTAAGTTTTCCAATAATTTCTTCTAACTTTACTGTCTTAAGGTCTGCAATCATCTCAATAGTTGCTACTACCGGTATAAATCTATCTGGTACTGAATTAAGTATCTTCCGTACTTTTGTTTGCTCATCAGATGTTAATCCACATGTTGCAGCCTTTGAAATAATACTCATTAACTTTCCTGCAAATGCATCTATCGTCTCATCTTCTTTCATCAGTAATTTTTCAAACTCTGATTTTAGTTGTTGCGAGTGCGCTTGTTGTACATCTTCTGTGCCAATAAATCTTGATTTTAACGAATCCCAAATTTCTTTTGTTGTTTCACATCCCGCAACTTGCATTTGTGATCTTTCGCGTATTTGGCTATTAAAATCAAGAGAATGAAGAAAGCCTAAGTTATACCAAATACCACTGGCAGTGTACCAGTCGTCGTAGATAGTATAGCTAGAAGCTAACCTCGGGAATTATCGAACTCAGGGAACGGCAAAAAGGATCGAGATACCGATACTAAGATTATCACTAATATTTAACCATTGATAAGGGTTGATGATGATTTAGAACCTTAATTTCTAAAACTATGCTATCTAACAAATTATGACAATTTATAAGAACAAAAATTAGCACAGATTTATATCAGATGTATATTAAAAAGCAACACTCACTTGATTACGTCTTTTAGGATTAACGAAGTAAAATTGTGTAAAAACACTTAAGATGTTTTTGGTCAAAGAAGGTTGAGTTAGAATTAAATCCAACTGTTTAAAATCTTTTAAGCTTAAGAGTTTGAAACTTGGATGTAAAACCGATTCATGGACATCTTCTATTAATTTGTGAAAATCAACAATAAATGTCTTTTACGATCAATTAAGTCAACTAAATCTAGCTTTTAGAGATTAAATCTGTCTACACGTCAAGCGCTCGGAAATAACTCTAAATATTCAATTTAGCCGCATAAACATCAATCAATTCTAAGGAAATCAAAGATTAAATTAATCCTATAATCACAATACTGCTAAGAATTAATTTGCATACGATGATTTCACAATTTATTGATTAATCACCATCTCATAATCACAATAATGCTAGAAACAGCAACCAATTAATAAACCACTTAAATTTGATTGAGTTTATAAAAATCAGCATTAATAATCAATAATCATGATCACAATATTGCTAGAATATCAACTACAATTCTGATTTTACCCATATTAATCGTATGAATCGAGATTACATCAATGAACCAAACACTTTTCAACCAAAACCATCAAATACTTCATTAATCCATGTAAAAACGTAACCAAGCAAGTGCTTGGATGAACTACTCACTAATCATGATAAAAACTACAGAAATAACGAAATCTATACTAAACATAATAATTTCAGAAGTAAAAATTGGAAAGAATGTACCAAAATCCGGATGAATTACGAGAAAATCCCGCAACCGAATGCTTGAACCACTCTACTAGCCGAATGCTTTCCTAATCTATCCTAAACTAAGCTGGAAAACATAAAACTACGAAACACCTACTAATCGCACCTTAAAATGTGTGAAAAAGTTCGTCTAAAAAATGCATAAAAATAACGAAACGGCTGCTGACTTTTATATTTTTCTGTGATCGCGACAGCGCTTAAAGGATCGCGGGCGAGATAACAAGCATGGGCGAGTTCAGTTGATCGCAGGTAGGCGCGGTCGCGCTGAATCGGTCGCGGCCGCGATCAGGTCAACTTGGTCAAAGTCAACAGAATTCCAAGGGAGGTCGGCTTAGCCCGAAAATATGACAAATAGGATCCAATATCCATTCTTTTCCACTTTAGGCAACCTTCGAACTGCGAAACACAAAACATGGACAAATCAGAGTTGTATTTAAACAATTCAAGGCAAAAATACCCAAATCCGAGGCAAAATATGACTAAAAATATGTACAAAATATGTCATAACAAATAACCCCATACTTGAGCGTTGCTTGTCCTCAAGCAAACCTGCTCAAAAATATCCTAAACTAAGCATCATTTCACATACCTCTCAGATATATCGCGCATTTAGACTCCATAGCAATAAAGATCCGTAAAAGAAAGTAATAAAAACTAAAAATCACAAGAATGAGCTATCTAAACCAAGAGACGCAAAAACTATGAATTAACATGTTGGATACTTTCGAACCTAGCAGCATGAACTAACACCTCACAAGGATATCACTCAACACTCATACTTGTATAGGCTAATGTGTGTATATGCACAAACATCCACTCGGTGCCAAAAATGTCAACAATAATAGCATAGGCTTGAAAGTAAATCACATCTTCATCACATGTAATGAAAGCTTAGCACAAAAAGGACTTATGGGATGTAAAGGGGGCTTAGGCTAAGGGAATGGATAATATGGGAAAAACCGGTGTAAACAAGAATGGAAAAGATCTGATTAAAGAAACAGCAGCTAAATATAACTAGAATTCAAACTGTACTAAATAAGAATCTCAAAAACATAAACTAAAAGCTATCTGTACACAGTACCAAAACATCCCTCAACTGGATTATAATCATCATAAATCCCAGGAATTTATTACTTCTTTTCTTTTCTTCTCTTTTTTTTTTTTTTTTTTTTTTTTTTTTTTTTTTTTTTTTTTTTTTTTTTTTTTTTTTTTTTTTTTTTTTTCTTTCTGCATTTCTCAGAATAATATCCTTGGATTCTAAGACCATATAAGCTGTCATGACCGAAGCTCAAAAACCACTGTCAATACATAACTAAACTCGGTGCTCAACGATTTAGATTAGCAAAGACCGTATGAAAAAGCAACGGGGAGCACCATAAAGCTAACATACTCTCAAAATACTCAAGAATATGCATAAACGCTCAATAACGTAAACCAAACAAATCCAGATAAAAAACTGCTGCTTCTTAACCAAGATCCCAAATAAGGGTAAAATCAAGCAAAAAGGCTAATAAAGGCTTAATAATGGGGGTGTCACCGAAAATGAAAGGTAAAAGGCTCGAAAAGGGAACTATGGGAAATAAAAGGGTGAAGATGAACAAAAGAAAGCTAAAAATGGGATATCCTAAAGTTGCCTTTATTTGTGTGCTAAATTTTCAAAAATCGTGATTTTGACATGAATTTAAACTCAAGTTCTACTTTTATTTATCAACACAGGCATAAACACACATCAAACGAAAATGAGCATAATGATGATGCTATATGGCTCAAAATCTCACGCAAGAAATGTAAAGGGTACTATGCGTTATATCCATGCTATTTCGGTTCAAAAAGTCACAACATGTCATCAAACGTCTCTCATTGTTCAAACAACATCAAACTCACAACTATAGTCTCGCATATAGTCCAAACAGAACAATATTACTAAAGAGTCTAACGCACATCAAAATGAGAGATAAATATGAAAATTTGCTAAGTATAAGATTCAAATGCATAAAATGCATTAAAGCAGGCTAACTTTGGACAAGCAACTCAAAAAATGCCAATTTTATCACCCCACCCCACACTTAAAATAGACAGTGTCCTCAATGTCAATCAATAAGCACAAGTATGGAAATGAGCGATAAATAAGAACAGAAAAACTCCCTGAAATGCTGAAAACTGCCAGGCGGATCTAGACTGATGAAACTGAACTGAATGCCAGCAAACATCACTGCCATGGTCCAGCCTCGACTGATGATTATGATGAAATCGAGTGAAAATGCAAGAAATGAAGCAAGAATCGCAACCTATGAAACCCGAAAGAAAATCGCAAGAAGAATGTGTGAGTGCGGGAAAAGAAAAAATGATCCGCGATCTGCTCCTTTATATAGAAAAGCGAGCGCGGCCGAGTTCATCCAAGCGCGGCCGCGATGTAAGTAGATATTTATTTGTTTCCCGCTCATTTGAGCGCGGTCGTGATCATCCCAACGCGGCCGCGATGAACTCTTTTCCAGAATTATGCAATCAGTTGGATTTAAGCAGAGTCCAGAGGTGTAAATCTCCAAATTCAACCAAAATGACCTAACCAACTCAGTTATTACCCCACACTAGACTGGAAACAACCTTCTAACATTGATCAAAACTTTAAGCTTTTATTGTGACTACAATTGCGGCCAACTTGCAACGAAATTTAGGACTAAAATTAAAAAAAAAAATATATGCATGCGACAATTGCTAAGCAATTATGATAAAATTAAAGCCCAACGCATTGCCAAAAACCTAGAATTAGCTAAATGAACAAATGCAAGAGAATTTATAACATGCAATCGAATGAAAACTAGGAATTAACTAGATGCAAAGGACTTATGAAAAGTAAAAAAAAAACAGAGTTGACTTTTAAAAAGTCAAACTGCCTTCACACTTTTATTGAATTAAGCACCCGAAAACCTGAAATAACGAAACAACGAACCAAGTAAGTAAAAGATGCTATGAATAGGCTTTATTAAAGCTAAACAGCAAAAGAAATTAAGCTACGAGATGCAAGCAATTGAGAATTTAATTATGCTAAACAAGACTCAAAAAGTCAAAAGGCAATTGCAAGAAGGAAATTAAGCTTATAACCTTTGAAGAAAACACCAATAACATCGAGCATGCAATCCTAAGACACAAACTCAATGCAAAGGGGACTTATTTAATGCGAAAACAGTCTAAGACCTATATAAACTAAGACAATCAAATATATGTAAAAAGAATTCAAATGAACTAGTCGAAGAAGGACTTCAACTTATTAAATATGCAAAAACGAAAGACAGAATTAACAATGAACAATAAAATAAGGTGATCATTATTGACGGGGTGCCTCCCACAAGCGCTAGAATGCAAACTCGAGCCTCCAGCTAGACTCGGCCCCAAGATAATCAAACTGAGACGGGGGCCAGGCTAAATGTAGCCTCACAAACCTGCTCGATGGATGGATCAGTATAAAGCTTTAGTCGGTGCCCATTTACTTTAAAGTTTCCCGATGAATGTTCTAATTCGACCGTCCCATAGGGAAACACTTGGGAAACAGTAAATGGTCCCGACCATCGAGACTTAAGCTTACCTGGAAACAGCTTCAAACGTGAATTGTACAATAGCACCTTGTCGCCAATGCTGAGTTCCTTGGTAGATATCTGCTCATCATGCCGTCTCTTCATCCTCGCCTTATAGATCGACTCATTCGTGTAGGCGTCCTCCCGTAGCTCATCCAATTCATTTAGCTGCAACTTCCTTTCATTACCTGCGCATGACAAATCAAAATTAGACCAACGTAAAGCCCAATATGCCCTATGCTCTAGCTCGACAGGAAGATGACACGCTTTGCCATAAACTAGCCTATAAGGTGTAAGTCCGGTAGGCGTTTTGTGAGCAGTCCTAAATGCCCAAAGCGCGTCGTCGAGCTTGTCAGCCCATCTACTCCTATGCTCACCTATTGTTCTCTCTAAGATTCGCTTGAGACCACGGTTGGTCACTTCAGCTTGGCCATTTGTTTGCGGATGATATGGAGTCGCTAATCGGTGAGTAACTCCATATTTCTCCAAGGCCTTAGAGAACTGTGAATTGCAGAAATGCGTTCCTCTATCACTAATGATAGCTTTAGGAGCACCGAACCTGGCAAATAGCTTTCGCAGAAAGGAAACGACTACACGTGCGTCATTAGTGGGGAGCGCCTGTGCCTCAACCCATTTCGACACGTAGTCGACAGCAACAAGGATGTACTTACATCCACGAGAGGACGGGAATGGTCCCATGAAATCAATACCCCACACTTCGAATATCTCACAGATCTGAATGGTAGTGAGGGGCATCTCTTGGCGATTTGATATGTTTCCACTTCTCTGACAAGCATCACATGCTTTCACAAACTCCCTAGCATCCTGAAAGATCGTAGGCCAGTAGAATCCTGCATCAAATACCTTCCGAGCTGTGGTATTTGCACCATGGTGTCCCCCAGTGGGACCGATGTGGGATGCGTATAAGATCTGCATAGCCTCATCACCATGAACACAACGCCGAATAATCTGATCGGCACAAACTCGGAAGAGATAAGGGTCATCCCAAAAATAATTCTTCACATCTTTGAAGAATTTCTTTCGTTGCTGATGAGTTAGTCCTTTGACGAGCACATTACCCACCAGATAGTTTGCGTAGTCCGCAAACCAAGGGCATTCGTCAATCGTATGTGCCGAGCAAAGGGACTCATCTGGGAAAGACGCCTTAATTGCAGAATCATCAAGAGGAAGAAGTGAAGGATTCTCTAAACGGCTTAGGTGGTCGGCAGCTAAGTTCTCGGCCCCACGTTTGTCTTTGACTTCGATGTCAAACTCCTGAAGGAGCAGAATCCATCGAATCAGACGGGGCTTGGCATCTTGCTTCTGAAAGAGATATCTCAAAGCAGAGTGATCGGTAAAAACCACTGTCTTTGAGAGAATCAGATAAGACCTAAACTTCTCAAATGCATATACTATTGCTAGCAGCTCTTTCTCAGTAGTAGTATAATTTCGCTTAGAATCAGTGAGAGTCTTGCTAGCATAATATATAACATGAAAACGGTTTTCCTTTCTTTGTCCCAATACTGCCCCCACAGCATAATCGCTGGCATCACACATCAGCTCAAATGGTAACTCCCAATCTGGAGCCACCATAATGGGGGCAGAAACAAGCTTTTCCTTCAGAGTATCAAAGGCATGCACACATGAATCATCAAAATCGAAAGTGGCATCCTTTTCCAATAGTCTTGTCATGGGACGGGCAATTAATGAGAAATCTTTAATAAACCGCCGATAAAAACCGGCATGCCCAAGGAAACTTCTAACCGCTTTAACAGAAGTAGGGTGAGGTAGCTTAGAAATAGTCTCGATCTTAGCTCTATCGACCTCAATACCCTTAGCCGAGATTTTGTGCCCGAGAACAATTCCTTCTCGCACCATAAAATGACACTTTTCCCAATTGAGGACCAAATTGGCCTCCTCACACCGGGCAAGCATACTGTCTAGATTTGCAAGTCACGCAGAAAAAGAACTACCGAACACAGAAAAATCATCCATAAACACCTCCACACTCTTTTCTAGCATATCATTAAAGATAGCTACCATACATCTCTGGAACGTCGCAGGTGCATTGCATAAACCGAATGGCATACGCCGGTATGCGAACGTTCCGTAGGGACATGTGAAAGTGGTCTTGTCCTGGTCCTCGGGGCTGATAGGGATCTGAAAGTAACCCGAAAAACCATCAAGGAAACAATAAAACTCATTCCCTGATAATCTTTCGAGCATCTGGTCAATGAAGGGCAATGGAAAATGATCCTTACGGGTGGCATCATTGAGTTTGCGATAGTCGATGCAAACTCGCCATCCCGTGACCGTCCTCGATGGAATCAATTCATTCTTATCATTAAGAACGACGGTCATCCCCCCTTTCTTTGGGACCACGTGAATCGGACTAACCCACGGTGAGTCAGAGATTGGATATATCATACCAGCATCAAGAAGCTTCAACACTTCCTTCTTGATGACCTCGTGGATTTTTGGATTGACCCTCCTTTGGGGTTGAATCACAGGTTTGAAATCCTCCTCCATCAGAATCTTATGAGTACAATAAGCAGGACTGATACCCTTGATATCAGAGATTTTCCATGCGATGGCCTGCTTGTGGGATTTCAAAACCTGGATCAATCTCGCTTTTTCGTCCGGTGACAGGTCTTTGGCTATAATGACCGGAAGCTGAGATGACCCCTCCAGATACGCGTACTCTAAATGCGCTGGTAACTCTTTCAGTTCTAGAGTCGGAGGGTCTTCAATCGAGGATTTAGCTTTGATACTTTCCTTTGGATCTAACGTAACAATCTCCTCATGAGTAGGAGATGTCTCGATCGCGCACAAAGGAAAGCTATCACTGGAATCAGAGAGACATATAGACATATCGGAATCAAGAGATAATGGGCATAGAGATATATCATCATCGATAGACTCGCCATCTTCAAAAGAAGTGGATCTCTCATACCCAATCAATAGAGACTTAACAAGCGTCTCATCATCAAACTCAGCATGCATTTCTCGATCAGAAGAGCTATAGGATTGAACGAAACAAATCGACTCCACAGCATCATCAGCTCTCTGCATAGCTTTGTCAACATCAAAACTGATATGCTCGTCTCCCACTCTAAGGGTCAACTTCCTGTCCAAAACGTCGATCATCGCACGAGATGTCGCTAAAAATGGACGCCCTAGAATGAGAGGAACAGAGCTGTCTTCGTGCATATCCATGATGACAAAGTCTACGGGAAACACAAACTTATCAACTTTCACCAGCATGTTCTCCGCGATTCCCCGAGGAAATTTCACTGATCGGTCTGCCAACTGAATACTCATGCGAGTGGGCTTTGGGTCTCCGAGACCGAGTCTAGCATATAAAGATGTGGGCATAAGATTGATGCTAGCTCCTAAATCAGCGAGGGCATTCGCAACATGCAGATTACCAATATGGCATGGTATGGTGAAACTGCCAGGATCATCTTGCTTGATTGGAAGCTTGTTTTGGAGCACAGCTGAACACTCGGCGTTCATCTCTACTGTGTCCAAGTCATCAAGCTTCTTACGCTTTGAGAGCAGATCCTTTAAGAACTTTGCGTAGTTCGGCATCTGAGCAATCGCATCTATGAAAGGAATATTGATATGTAACTGTTTGAACAATCCAAGGAATTTGCCGTATTGCTTATCCTTGACTTCCTTTTGCAATCTGCTCGGATACGGAATAGGAGGCTTGTAAGGACTGACTTTAGGCATCGCCGGAGGTGGGACGTGTGCGGTACTTGGTGTACTAGGAATGTGCACCTGGTCCGTAATAGTCTCCGGATCATCCTCAAGAACAACAGAATCAATAGGGGGAGAAACAGAATTGGGAGGAAGTGATGGCCCGACAGTCTCCTTACCACTACGCGTGATGATCATTTTTGCTTCAGCCTTTGGATTTGGCACGGTATCACTCGGAAGACCACCAGGTTGTCGCTCATTCTGTGCTTTGGCTATCTGTCCAATTTGGACTTCTAAATTCTTGATAGCAGCCTGCTGGTTCCTTGTGATCGTCTCTTGGTTAGCCATGAACTTCATCATCATATCCTCTAAATTCGACCTCTCTTGTGGCTGTTGTGCAGCCTGAGGACGTGGAGGATTCTGATAAGGGCTACCAGACTGGCCATAGAATTGTTGTGGACGAGTATGCTGCTGAAAATGACCGTGGGAGGAAGAAGAAGATTGCCCCTGGTTATATCCCTGATGAGAGGCAAACTGGGGTCTCTGAAGCATATGTGGTCTCGGATTCATGAAACCAGGAGGTGGCTGATTCTGGGAATAATTTGGATAGTTCGGGTTCGGGTGAGCATACTTATACATGCCACCTCCAGAATCGCCAGATGAATAGTAAACCTCCTCCTGATTGGGGTAAGAGTAAGCCGCCTGACACTCATAGCTCGAATGTGGGCCACCACAAGCATCACACGACGGATACACAGCTTGCACAGGAGCTGGCATGGCTTGTGGTTGGCTATTCTGCGTGAGCTGCTCAATTTTTGCTGTGAGTGCAGCTATTGCAGCGGCTTGCTTGGAATCTGATGCTCCCCATCCGAAATACTCACTAGGTGTCTGATGCTGACTCAACACCAAGTCATCCAAGATTTCAACAGCCTCCTCAGGTGTCTTTCTGTAAACCGATCCACTACAAGCGGAATCGATCAAAGAATGATACATCGGGTGCACACCTTCATAAAAGACTTTGACTCGGTGATTGAGTGTCAGATTATGGTTTGGACACTTCATGATAGATTCCTTGTACCGATCCCACGCATCACGTAATGACTCCTCAGGTTTTTGCTTGAAACCTAAGATTTCACTCGTTAGCTGAGTGGTACGTGAGGGCGGACAGAATTTTGATAAGAACTGTGTCTCCATCTCATCCCAGGTGTGAATTGAATTGGACGGAAGGGCATCGTACCACGTGAGAGCACGTCCAGTAAGCGAGTACGGGAATAGCATCAATCGAATTATCTCTTTCGGGACTTGATTCACCTTATACGAACCGCACGCTTTCCTGAATTTCTTCAGGTGTGCGTAAGGATCCTCAGATGCTATCCCACAATACTGAGCATTATTTTGAACTAAAGTGATAAGACTGGACTTTAGCTCAAAATTCACTGCATCAAAACCTGGGATGACAATGGCACCTTCCGAGTCGTCGGTGACCGGTCGGTTCAGCTCAAGCATGGTGCGACGGTCGCCCATGTTTGGCTCAGAAGAATTATCGGAGGGAGATAAAGAAGAAGATGAATCAGATGAAGGCGAAGAGGGCGAAGAAGGAGAGATTGGAGGTAACTCGACAACTAAATCAATATGACTCCTGTCAGCCAGCGGAGGGGCAGGTTGGTCAGTAGATTCAGACGAGCTAGACAAAATCTCAATGAAAGGATGAGAAGGATGGCGAAGACGGTTATGAAAGGTTCTTTCAGGTTCGTTATATGGACTTACAACATGCGGATTGGAATTCCGAGTCATAAACCATACACAAACACTGAGAGGGTGGATAGAATAGATAAAAGATGAGAAAAACAAGAAAAGAACTTCTAAGGGATAAATCCCAAAAGAAGGATCGGCTAATCTACCAGCTAAATCTTTTCACAATATCTCTAGCCGTTCCCCGGCAACGGCGCCATTTGATCTTTCGCGTATTTGGCTATTAAAATCAAGAGAATGAAGAAAGCCTAAGTTATACCAAATACCACTGGCAGTGTACCAGTCGTAGATAGTATAGCTAGAAGCTAACCTCGGGAATTATCGAACTCAGGGAACGGCAAAAAGGATCGAGATACCGATACTAAGATTATCACTAATATCTAACCATTGATAAGGGTTGATGATGATTTAGAACCTTAATTTCTAAAACTATGCTATCTAACAAATTATGACAATTTATAAGAACAAAAACTAGCACAGATTTATATCAGATGTATATTAAAAAGCAACACTCACTTGATTACGTCTTTTAGGATTAACGAAGTAAAATTGTGTAAAAACACTTACGATGTTTTTGGTCAAAGAAGGTTGAGTTAGAATTAAATCCAACTGTTTAAAATCTTTTAAGCTTAAGAGTTTGAAACTTGGATGTAAAACCGATTCATGGACATCTTCTATTAATTTGTGAAAATCAACAATAAATGTCTTTTACGATCAATTAAGTCAACTAAATCTAGCTTTTAGAGATTAAATCTGTCTACACGTCAAGCGCTCGGAAATAACTCTAAATATTCAATTTAGCCGCATAAACATCAATCAATTCTAAGGAAATCAAAGATTAAATTAATCCTATAATCACAATACTGCTAAGAATTAATTTGCATACGATGATTTCACAATTTATTGATTAATCACCATCTCATAATCACAATAATGCTAGAAACAGCAACCAATTAATAAACCACTTAAATTTGATTGAGTTTATAAAAATCAGCATTAATAATCAATAATCATGATCACAATATTGCTAGAATATCAACTACAATTCTGATTTTACGCATATTAATCGTATGAATCGAGATTACATCAATGAACCAAACACTTTTCAACCAAAACCATCAAATACTTCATTAATCCATGTAAAAACGTAACCAAGCAAGTGCTTGGATGAAGTACTCACTAATCATGATAAAAACTACAGAAATAACGAAATCTATACTAAACATAATAATTTCAGAAGTAAAAATTGGAAAGAATGTACCAAAATCCGGATGAATTACGAGAAAATCCCGCAACCGAATGCTTGAACCACTCTACTAGCCGAATGCTTTCCTAATCTATCCTAAACTAAGCTGGAAAACATAAAACTACGAAACACCTACTAATCGCACCTTAAAATGTGTGAAAAAGTTCGTCTAAAAAATGCATAAAAAATAACGAAACGGCTGCTGACTTTTATATTTTTCTGTGATCGCGGCAGCGCTTAAAGGATCGCGGGCGAGATAACAAGCATGGGCGAGTTCAGTTGATCGCAGGTAGGCGCGGTCGCGCTGAATCGGTCGCGGCCGCGATCAGGTCAACTTGGTCAAAGTCAACAGAATTCCAAGGGAGGTCGGCTTAGCCCGAAAATATGACAAATAGGATCCAATATCCATTCTTTTCCACTTTAGGCAACCTTCGAACTGCGAAACACAAAACATGGACAAATCAGAGTTGTATTTAAACAATTCAAGGCAAAAATACCCAAATCCGAGGCAAAATATGACTAAAAATATGTACAAAATATGTCATAACAATTTGCAAATCTTCTGGTAACCCTTGAAATAGGTATGCTGATGCTGAACTATCCTTTTTTACATCAATCTCATTTGATGTATCTATTTCTTCTATCAAATCCCAAACTCCATTTGCCACTAATATTTTCTTCATTCTTAATGCTCATAATGTATAATTCGTATTTTTCAAAATTGGACATTGATATGATGATAATGTTGTGAAAACAACATTATTTTTATCTCCTGACATACTCTTTTAATTTGATTTTCTCTTAAACTCAAAATAAATCTAAGAAATAATTCAACTTAATTTTATATCTAACCACAATTATTTCTTAAATAATTTAATCTTTTTCTAACGAAAATTGTAATGACAAATATCAAACTTTAATTTATATTCCTAATAAATTAAAATCTATCTTAAAATAATTATAATATATATAAGCAGAATATATATATTAAAATTAAAAATTGGAAAAGAAAAACCTGTTTTTTTTCTCTTTTGCCTTTTACTTCTTCTGTTGGGCCTATTTGGTGTAACTCCTTCACAAAAGAAACGTTCTCTGCTACTTCTCTTTGAACCGACGTTACTATCTTCTTCTTTTCTTTGAACTGATTTCTCCTAATCGGTATAGCCCTTCTTCTCTTGAACCGGTGCAACCCTGATGCTATGCTCGATGAATCGGTGCTATGTCTCTTGCTAATCGCTGCCTTGATGACGAATCGTTGTAACCCTCTCGTATGAATCGATGGTTTGTTTAACCTAAAAACCCTTTCTGTTGCTGGTGCGTGCAAAAACCCTTTCTGTTGCTGGTGCGTGCAAAACACACCTCAGGTTTTAATATCTGAATGAACCCAAAGTATAAATTACACAACTGGCAGTGTACCAATCGTGTGCAATATAGCTTTAAGAATCACCCAGGATTTATCGAACTCAGGGAACGGAATAAAGATTGGAGACTCAAATACTACAACCTAAACCAATATTTAGCTATTTTTGACGTTTTGAGGAAGTTATCAACTAAAGACAATAATTAAAATTAACTAACAGAATAACTATAGCAAACTAAGTAACACAAGTATAAAAGGTTAAACTAATATTTTTGGATTTTTCAGATTAAATTAAAAACTAAATCTAGCAAACAAGAATTAAACTAAACAACTAAAGCAAGCATGTAACGACAACTAAATGTTGGGAAATAGTTTAAGTACATTCAAGCTGTTAGTTTAGACTTCTCAGACTGTTAGTAGATTTTACATGTAAATCCAAAGTTCATGCTGCTAGTTGAAGAAACTCGAGCTGCCAGTGTAAAAGTTCAAGCTGCCAGAGCAAAACAACTCAAGCTGCTCAGTTCATGCTGTCAAGAGATTCAAGCTGCTCAACAGTTTCAGAAACAGAAAGTGCTGATTTTCAGGAAACGATATCTACATGAAGATTCCAGCATATCTACTATCAGAGAAGTCATAGTTCGTCAAGGAAACATATCAAGAAGCAATATAAATACAGAGAATAGGTCGTCCTATTGTATAGGAGTTTTCTGCATATTTTGAGTCTGTAATTGCTTTATTGATTAAGTTTTCTTAAGCCTCTAAGGTTGTAAAACCCTAAGAACAGTTTGTGTTCTTCGTCTAATCAAACAGATTAGAGGTGATTGTAATTGATGAATTCAGCAATACAAACAGTCTTGATTAATTCCTGTGTGTTTATTTATTATTGATTCTGAAAGTTTTTGTCAAAATAATTAAGTGTTATTCCGCAAACTTCTTAATTAAACTTTGATTCAAAGCAAGATTATTGATTTATACTCTGATAAATTTCAAATCAGTTAATCTTGGTTATTCAGTTTTAGATCCTGACAAGTGGTATCAGAGACACAGGTCGTTCTTTGTTTTTCAAAGTCGAAAACTTTCTTTCAAATTTTTAATCTTTTACAATGGAATTTGAAAATAGCAGCAGTGGATCTGGGCAAGGACTCAAAGTGCCTATGCTCAAGCCCACTGAGTTTGAGATGTGGAAACTCAGGATTCAACAGCGTATTCAATTCATTGATTATGCCATATGGGAAGCTGTTGAATTCCCTCCTGTAGTTGATCCAGAACTTGATGATGAGGGAAAACCAGTCAAAACTCCTCCAAAAACTGAACTTGAAAGGAAGGCTAGAATGAATGAAGTGAAAGCACTCACACTATTACAAATAGCCATTCCTAATGCTTATCAACATCAGTTCAAAAAGTTTTATACTGCTCACTCTCTTTGGAATGCCTTAGAGAAGAGGTTTGCTGGTAATGCCAGTACCAAGAGAAATCAAAAAGACCTCTTGAAACAGCAGTATGAAAACTTTTCTGGTGGCAAGAATGAAAACCTCACTCAAATCTTTGACAGGTTCAACAAACTGATAAGTGAACTGGAAAGTGCAAAGGTCAATCTGGATCAAGATGAAGTCAACAGAAAGTTTCTCAGATCTCTTGGAGAAGAATGGACAGTCTATGCTGCACAATGGAGAACAAAAGACACTCTTGATGAGATAGAATTGGATGATCTGTATAACAGTTTAAGAGTGTTTGAGACTGAGATTGATGCTAAAAAGAAATCCTTTTCTTATAATCACAACACTGCTCTTCTGTCTTCTGAAAAATCTAATAACTGTGATTCTTTTTCAGGTGGTGATGGCAATTCTGCTGAAACTCACTATGAGGCTTTTGTTGCCAATGATGGATTATTTTCTCTAAATGTTGAAGACTTGGAACAAATTCATCCAGATGATCTTGAAGAGATGGATTTAAAGTGGCAACATGCAATGCTGACCATGAGAGCCAAAAGATTTCTGAAAAGAACTGGTAGGGCCAACTTTCAAGCCAAGACAGAAGGCAAACCATCTTTTGATAAATCAAAAGTGGAATGCTATAAATGCCATAAGCTTGGTCACTTTGCCAGAGAATGTAGATCTCAAGGTCAACAGCCATCAAGGACTTCACAGCCCATCCAAGCATCATCATCAACAGCACTTGTCTCTCAAGAAGACAATGTGTTTGACTGGAGTGATCAGACAGAGGAAGAATTTCAAAATCAAGCACTTATGGCAGAAACATCAAATGTCTCCTCCACTGAACTACCATCTGAGGTAAATTCTAAACTCTGCTCTCAATCATGCAAAAATATGGTTAAAAAGTACAGAGATCATAATGAGAGCATGTGCAAAACTCTAGCTAAGATGGAAGAAAGGAGATATGAATATATGCAAGCCATAGAAGATCTGGAAAAACAGATCAATGATTATAAGGATAATGAGATTCAAATGGGGTATGATAGAACCTATCATGAATGGGAGAAAAAGGAACTCAATAAGAAAATAGAATCTCTGAATAAAAAGGTAGAAGAGACTGAACAAAAGGTGTTTGAGGCTAATAAGAAGCTAGAATCTGTTAACATAGATCTAGGAAACTTCAAGTTAGCAAATCAAAAGCTAGAATACCTAATGGAAGTTCAATTCAAAGATAGAGTGAAATCTCAGGTCAATTCCAAAGAAGGAATAGGATATAGAGCTACTCCACCTCCATACAATAACAAGTACATTCATCCAATGAGTGAGGTTGCTGATAGACTTGTCAATGAACCACTAGATGAGTCTATGACTATTGTAGATCCTATCCTTGATAACAGTCCTGAATTAAAAGAAGATAAGAGTGAAAATAGAGACTTTGACACAAAGAGTGCACCCATAGAAGTCCAAGCTCCCAGTAAGAAAGGAAAAGAGAAGATGAGTGTATGCAATGCTACTCCACAAGTTTCTGTACATTCTAACTGTAACACTGCATCTTCATCAAAAGGAACTAAAAGAGGTAAAACTGTTTCTATCTGCACATGCCAAAAGCATGGTGTTCAAAAATTTCCTAAACAACAGCAGGTAAGAGGAAACCAGAGAAACAAGAACCAGAAATTGACAGAAAAGTCTGGTGTTCCAATTCAAACTGTAAAAAGATGCTTTCACTATGGAAGGAAGAATCACTTAGCCAAGGATTGTTTTTACAAACCAGCTGTTGCAAAACAGACTGTGCATCACACAAAATCAAATCCTAATCAGGCAAAGCACACAAAAGTGAAACCTTCCACAGCAGCTCCAAAGAAAACATTTGATCACAGATTCTCAAAAGTAAATAAAAAACCGTCCACACATCAAAAACAAGTTTTGGCAAAGCCTAAATCAAGTTTTAAACAAATGTGGTGTGTCAAGGACAAATCTGTTGTTCAAACTGCTGATGCAAAAGATCAGACTGCTAAGTCAAAATCTGATGTTGTTAGTGCAAAAACTGAAACTGTTAGCACTACAAACACAGCTCAAGCTGCTGGGCATCAATCTGGAGCTGCTAGTGAATTATTTGAGACTGTCAGAAGAAAAGATGATCAAAATAGTTGGATACCTCATATTATCACTAAATACTCTCCAAAGACTCCATCAGTAGATCTCACCAAATATAAGAAGTCAAAAACCGTTTTTAGTTATGTCAATGTACAAGGCCAACCCAAAACCAATTTGGTTTGGGTTTACTCCACTACTAACTAAGCTGTTATTTGTGCAGGGCAACCACAGGTCTCCTCATAGAACAAGATGGCATCTGGACAGTGGATGCTCTAGGCACATGACAGGCAATTCTGAATGCTTGTCAAATTTAAAAGGTTTTGATGGAGGTTTTGTTGCATTTGGAGGAAACTCAAAAGGAGATTCTGAGTGCATTGTTCTTTCAAAGGATTTCAAAGTTCCTGAAAAACTTGTTTTACTAAGAACACCAAGAAAGGACAATGTTTACTGCATGGACACAGGTCTCTTGACTAAATCAAATACTTTAAGCTGTTTAATATCCAAAGCATCATCAAATGAGTCTGCTATTTGGCATAGAAGGATGTGTCACATGAACTTCAAGTCCATGAATGCTTTAGTTAAAAAGAATCTGGTAAGAGGATTACCACAAAAGGAGTTCATTTGTGATGATCATTGTGTACCATGTCTTAAAGGTAAGCAACACAAAACTTCTCATAAGGCCAAAGAAGTAAATTCAATCTCATCTGTTCTTCAGTTGTTACATATGGATCTATTTGGTCCAACATCTGTTTTGAGTTTGAATAAAAGGGCATACTGTTTAGTCATTGTTGATGATTTCACCAGATTTACTTGGGTTTACTTTCTTAGGTCCAAAGATGAAACTGCTGAGCTAGTTAAGTCTTTTATCCTTAAGATAGAAAACCAATCAAATTCCAAAGTTAAGGTGATAAGATCAGACAATGGAACTGAATTTAAAAATCAAATTCTAAACAGTTTTTGTGAGTCCAAAGGCATTGCTAGACAATATAGTGCACCAAGAACACCACAGCAAAATGGTGTAGCTGAAAGAAAGAATAGAACATTAATTGAGGCTGCTAGAACAATGCTAGCTGATTCAAATCTGCCAATGACTTTCTGGGCAGAAGCTGTTAATACAGCCTGTTATGTTCTAAATAGGGTTCAAGTTGTCCAATCTCAAGGAAAAACTCCCTATGAGTTATTCCATAACAGAAGTCCCCTAATAGCTTTCTTCAAGCCTTTTGGATGCCCATGTACTATTCTTCACACTAAGACTCACTTAGGGAAGTTTGAGAGTAAGGCTGAAGAAGGATTCTTTGTAGGATACTCAACTCAAAGCAAAGCCTATAGAGTATACAACAGTGTGTCTAGAACAATTGAAGAAAGTGCCAATGTTGAATTTAATGAAAATACTGCTAATATCAAAGGCACTGCACCTGATTGGTTGTTTGATTTAGATTCACTAACAAATTCTCTGAGCTTTGTTGAGTATACTGTAGAAGCTGATGCATCCAGGGTTGAAGCTGCTAACACAAACGCTCATGCTGCCAATACAATTTCTCATGCTGTTGGCACAAAGTTTCAGACTGCTGCAGATTCAACAAGTTGGGATGATTTCACCACTCTACCACTTCTGTCATGTGATCCTCCATGGGTCCTGAATGCTCCACTTAATGCAAATCCGGACACTGAAGTGCCATTCCCAAGTCCTGACAGCACAGCTCCAACACAAAAGGAAACAGTTCCAGTTTCTAGGCTAGCAGTCCCAACAGCTTCTCAAGCTGTTAGCCTAGAAACTCAAGCTGTTCCCGAAACTGAACCATTCACTGGTTCTGATGGAGATGATACAAACCTTGGAACTTCTTTTCAAACAGAGAGAGAGCCCACAGTAAGAGTTCACAAGTATCACCCTCTCAATCAAATACTGGGTGATCCAAGCACTCCTGTTCAAACAAGGAAAATGGTTCACAATGAGACTGCTGCTGCTGAACAATCAGTTCCTGAATTCAGTCTAGCTGCTATTGAACATGCCTGTTTCATGTCTCAACTAGAACCCAAAAAGGCATCAGACGCATTAAAAGATTCATCCTGGATTGAAGCCATGCAAGAAGAGCTTTTACAGTTCAAAATTCAGAATGTATGGACTCTGGTGGATCTTCCTAAAGGTAAGAGAGCAATAGGTACAAGATGGGTGTTCAGAAACAAGAAGGATGAGAGAGGGATAGTCATCAAGAACAAAGCAAGACTAGTAGCACAAGGGTACACTCAAGAAGAAGGAATAGATTATGATGATGTCTTTGCTCCAGTAGCAAGAATTGAAGCCATCAGACTATTTCTAGCATATGCAAGTTTCAAAGGATTTAAAGTGTATCAAATGGATGTTAAGTCTGCTTTCCTGTATGGGACAATTGAAGAGGAAGTGTATGTGTGTCAACCTCCTGGTTTTGAAGACTACAAGTATCCAGACAAGGTGTACAAGCTAGACAAAGCTCTCTATGGTCTTCACCAAGCCCCCAGAGCATGGTATGACACACTGTCATCATATCTTCTACAGAATGGATTCAAGAGAGGCACTCTGGACAAAACACTCTTCACTAAATCCATCAAAGCTGAGATTCTACTTGTCCAAATCTAAGTTGATGACATCATCTTTGGCTCAACTAATGATAGTTTGTGCAAAGAATTTGAGGCCCTAATGCACAAAAAGTTTCAAATGAGTTCAATGGGGGAACTCACATTCTTTCTAGGGCTACAGGTTAAACAGAGGCCTACTGGTCTATTCATAAGTCAATCAAAGTATGTCAAAGACATATTGGAAAAGTTTGGCTATCAAGATACAAAGGTTGCAAGCAATCCAATGGATCCTCATAAACAGCTCCATACAGACAAAGATGGCATAGATGTGGATATTCATCTATACAGATCCCTTATAGGATCTCTCATGTATCTAACATCTTCAAGACCTGATATTATGTTTGCTGTCTGTGTGTGTGCTAGATTTCAATGCTCTCCAAAGGATTCTCACTTGGTTGCTGTTAAAAGAATCTTTAGATATCTTAAAGGCCAACCACATTTAGGCCTATGGTATCCTAAAGACTCTCCTTTTGAACTAACTGCTTATTCTGACAGTGACTATGGTGGATGCAACATTGACAGAAAATCCACAACTGGTGGATGTCAATACTTAGGAGCAAGACTGGTCTCTTGGCAATGCAAAAAGCAGACAACAGTGTCCACATCATCTACTGAAGCAGAATATGTAGCAGCTGCAAGTTGCTGCTCACAGGTAATGTGGATCCAAAATCAGCTTAGAGACTATGGTATGAATTTCTTATCCACTCCTATTTATATTGACAATTCAAGTGCAATTAGCATTGTGCAAAACCCAGTGAAATTCCCAAAAACCAAGCATATAGAAATCAGGTTTCACTTCATCAGAGATTGTAATGAAAAGAAGTTAATCCAAGTTACCAAAATACATACAGATGATCAGCTAGCTGATCTATTTACAAAACCTTTTGATGTGGGAAGGTTCACTTTCCTAGTATCAAACATTGGTATGGTAAACATGGATTAATTGGTTTTCATTATTATCTACTCAGTATGCTAATTTAAGGGGGAGACACTGTTCCATTGAAAAGTTGCACAATTTTACACTAACAGCATGAGTATTTTCTCATGCTGCTAGTTCATTTTCTCGGACTGCTAGTTATTTTCACTTGATCTGTCAAAGTGTGCAGGGTATTTGGGTAATTTTTAAAATGTGTGCGCGGGACCCAACTTTTCGAAACCTTTAAAGGTCCCGGTTTCGTTCAGTTGTAACTACCAGTTACATATTCTTCTTCCACAGCCTTCTGCTTTCTCTCTGAACGAATCACACATTCTTCTTTCAAACCCTAAAACCATCGTTTGTTCATCCATGGAGTTCGTAAAAGAACACAACTGCCTCCCATACACTCTGAAACATGCTGAACTCCAACCGTTCCATACAATGATGGATTTCCTCAGGCACTCCCATATTCATCATGCACTATCCATAAACCCTACTATATACATCTCCCATATAGAACAGTTTTGGAACCATGCATCTATTCAAACCATCAATGGAGTGCCTACCCTTCTTTCCAAGATTGATGGAACTGATATCCATATCACTGAGGAATCCATCCGACATCACTTGCATCTTCAAGATGCCTCAGGTATGACCGACCTATCCCTTCAAGCTTTACATTTTGGTCTTCAAAACATTGGTTATAGGGGCCCTGCTGATTCTTTTACTTTTCTTAAGGCACATTTTTCTCCTAAATGGAAATACCTTGTGCACCTTATTCAGCAATGTTTAAGCCCCAAAAGAACTGGTTGGTCTGAGTTTTCTTCAAATATTGCCACTGCCTTAGTGTGCTTTTCTACTGGCCAACAGTTCAATTTTTCTAACATGATTTTTCAGGGGATGTTAAGGCATCATTCCCTAAAGAATGGGAAATTTTTGATGTATCCTAGGTTTTTGGCAGAAATTATTGCACACACCTGCACATCTTCACATTTACATAAACGGATACATGTTTCCCATAGGCACTCACTGTCTTCAATCAAAAGGCTATTAAAGCCAAGTGCCAATTTTGTAAGTATAGATGTTCCATTGCCTTCTGCAATGATGAACATCATCCCACGAAACAGAGGAGAGGGTCTTGAGCAGGCTCAGCCTAACATCACTGCTACACCCCCAAGACCCCAACCCACTCCTCATGATACACAAACTCCCTCTGATCCTTTTGTACAGCCAACACGCCCACTCAGAAACATATACAAAAGAAAAAGGGGACCAGGAGCTCCTTCCTCCTCCTCCCATCAGCAAGAGCCATATACCCCTGTGCAGGAGGATACTCCTGCACAGCATATCCAAAGGGAACCACTTGAGGAAACTCCCATCCTCTCTCAGGAGGTGAACATCTCTTCAGAGATGGTTCATATGAGTTCTGTGGCTGGCACTACTGATGTCTCTGCACAAGAGGCACAGGACAGTGCCAACATAGCTAAGACCACGCCCATGGCAACAGCAAGTGTGCAAACACAAGCTGGAAGTCCCCAGAACCAAGAAAAGAGGGGCCCAGAAGTTTCTACTTCTGGTTTTAATGTCAGTGATAGACCCCAAGCACCCCAGGTGTTTTTTGATCTTGAGACAAGTCTGCAACTCATGCTGTTGACGGATCCCAAGCTGAAACCTGTTGTAGCCATGATGGAATACCAAATGTCCATCATTGCTGCACAGGGGGCCAAAATTTTTGAACTCAAACAGCCAGAGGCTGCTCAGAATAAGCGAATGGATTATCTTCACAAGGGGTTCACCCTCTGTGGAAATAAAATTATGAAATTAGAGCAGATGATTCAAACCCAAGGGGCAAAGGTTGTAGGTCCTTCTGACCAAACCAATGCTTCCAAAAAGGGGGAGAATCAGGAGGTTCCCAAATCAGTCCAAGCAGCTCCAACAACAACAGTCCAAGCAGCATCAACAGTTCCAGTTTCTAGGCTAGCAGTCCCAACAACTCCTCAAGCTGTTAGCCTAGACACTCAAGCTGCTCCTTCAAAAGCTACTGGTGTTGTAATCAGGGAAGGTATTCAAGCTCCATCAAGCACAGTCCAAGCTACAACATCTGCTGCAAAAGACAAGGGCAAGGGCATTCTCATTGAGTCTCCAAAGCATAAATTTTCTTCCAAAGAAGCCCAAATTGCCTTTGATGCTGAAGTTGCCAAAAGAATAGCAGAAGAACAGGACAAAGAATTGGATCAGCAAGCCCAAACCCCAATGAATGATGATAAGACCTTAGGTGATTACCTAAAGGGGTTTGTGGTTAAGCAAGGAGCAAAGAAGAGAATGATGCCAACAGGGAACACTAAAGCTGAGCACAGAAGATTTTTGATAAATTTTGCATTTGCAGCAGGTATTCCAAAGAAAATGGCTCAGTCCATGTCTACTGAAAGACTGCAGGAGATTCATGATAAGGAGATGGACAAAAGACAGAGAACACAAGTCTCTCCAGAAGCTCAACCATCCCAAGAAGTCCAACCATCAACCCAATCAGTCCAAGCTGAAGCTGGTGCCAGTGCACCTGCTCCCTCTGATCAAGCAGTTGTCTCTATTCCTTCATCGGTTAAAAGGGTGCTCTTTGAGCAACAACTACAAAAGGCTATGGAGATAGAGAAGCTGATTGATCAGCATGATTTTACAAAGCCTCAAATCAACTACTGGTTTGCTAAGTCACTGGATGACCGTGACTTGAGAATGAAGTTTGTAATCAGAAGAGAGTCTGGACCTGAAGAGGAGTATGACACTTTTTGGCAGATAGTACAGAAGCTGACCAGAGATGAATTGATAAAGATGTACAATATAGGGTCAGTTACACAAGTGAGGTCTGCTCTTCCACAAGTCAAGCAACTCATCAAAGATCTAAGTACAGTGGTTGACCCTGAGTTTGCAAGACAAGAGATAGAAGATGCTGAAAAGAAAGGTAGAAAGATCAAGCAGATTGATCTGTTTGTCAAGTCAAAGACATTCAGAATCAAATTCACAGATGGATCTGGTATTTTCTTCAATCTTGATTTTTACAATTTTTCAAAAGATATGCTGCTGCAAATTAAATCAGCTAGAATATCTTGTGATAAAGAAGAGATGAAGAGAGAATTTTTGAAGGCTATAGATCATAAACTTGCACAGTTGTGAGTTTTTGAAAGCCTTGGTTTGTAAATAACAGTTTACTTATTCATTTCCATTTTTGTATAGAACTTAAAGTCTTGTGCAAAGAATTTAAGTTAGGGGGAGATTGTTGGGAAATAGTTTAAGTACATTCAAGCTGTTAGTTTAGACTTCTCAGACTGTTAGTAGATTTTACATGTAAATACAAAGTTCATGCTGCTAGTTGAAGAAACTCGAGCTGCCAGTGTAAAAGTTCAAGCTGCCAGAGCAAAACAACTCAAGCTGCTCAGTTCATGCTGTCAAGAGATTCAAGCTGCTCAACAGTTTCAGAAACAGAAAGTGCTGATTTTCAGGAAACGATATCTACATGAAGATTCCAGCATATCTACTATCAGAGAAGTCATAGTTCGTCAAGGAAACATATCAAGAAGCAATATAAATACAGAGAATAGGTCGTCCTATTGTGAAGAGAAGTTTTCTGCATATTTTGAGTCTGTAATTGCTTTATTGATTAAGTTTTCTTAAGCCTCTAAGGTTGTAAAACCCTAAGAACAGTTTGTGTTCTTCGTCTAATCAAACAGATTAGAGGTGATTGTAATTGATGAATTCAGCAATACAAACAGTCTTGATTAATTCCTGTGTGTTTATTTATTATTGATTCTGAAAGTTTTTGTCAAAATAATTAAGTGTTATTCCGCAAACTTCTTAATTAAACTTTGATTCAAAGCAAGATTATTGATTTATACTCTGATAAATTTCAAATCAGTTAATCTTGGTTATTCAGTTTTAGATCCTGACACTAAATTATACGAATCAAACTAATTAAAGCAAAATCAAATCAAACTAACTTAAGCAAGTAAAGAATTATGATAAATTTTACCAAACTCTTATATTATGAAAGCACCACCCACTTGGAATTAGAAAACTATAATTAATTGGTGATGGATTGAATTGATTGACTAAAAACAAATCGGTTGATAACCAATTTTAAATTCAATTAAGCCCAGATTTTAGTTTAATTTACCGATTATTTAATTACTTCAAGTTAAAATATTTAATCTTGATAACCACGTGATGGAAACAAAGCAACTCGTCAAACTCCAATATTAACCAATTAATCTTATAATCGCAACACAATGCATAAAGATAATCGATTAACACCGAAATCCAACAAATTGACTTTGTCACTTTAAAAATCAAACTTTATGATTTGCCAATCCTATTATCGCAACACAATGCATAAGAACCAACAAACACATAAAATTCTAGATTAAAATTCAACTATCAAATCATTTGTGACATCCTCGTTAATTAATGATATAATTGTAGCAATCACCAGGATCGACAAACAACCCAATGAGTATCATAATAATTGAAATTGAATTCTTAAATCAGAGTTAAGCGAATCCACACTAAAGCAATAAAAGTAAATGTCTACAGTGTTTAAGTCTAGCTATTACATCATCATAATTGATTAAAAGACATGTAATATCCCAGCCCCAAAGCTACATCGTCCATGTACCAATTAGCTTCTAAGGTCACCGAGATAAGAATTTGATTGCTTAAGATGGAGGTCCAGCTACACTTTTGCCTTTGCCTGAAACAATGTGAGTCAACAGTAAGCTAAATGCTTAGTGAGATAACAGATTATGCAAACAACACATATTTCTTTACAAGCAATGCTTAACCATTGGCAGTGTAAGCCCCATGTATGTGTGTACAGGCAGTGTAAGCCTCAATGTGTGTGAAAACCATGCAGTGCAAGCATGGGTTGGCAGTTCAATATGCTGATCGGGGATGTGCCGAACCTGATGGGATACGAGTGGGATGATCAGTCCCCGACAGTGGCCTGCTGTCAGCCCCAGTCCAGGTCGCATCAGATTATGAAGTAATGATCATGCAGTGCAAGCATTATGTAAATAGATGCACTTTCAAATGAACGCAAGCTACATGTGTGTTACATGTCAAGTACGAGTGTGCATCATAACAACAAATCATGTACGAGTGCCAAATGATGTATATGAACAATGTGAACATACCATTGAATGTATAAACATGAATGCAAAAACAATAAATGTTCGAATGACAATCTGTTACTCACAGTGATTGGTTTTGTGTGACTTGATCCTGAATCAATGTGTGTTTTGATAACACAACAATGATCTGTAATGTAAGTGTAATGGTGATGTAATGTCAGTAATTGCTTAAAAAATTGTATTCTGTAATTTTAAATGTAATTGGGTTCTGAATTCGGACCACATCCGAATTCGGATGGTCCGAATTGTAATTGGTCCGAATTTGGGGTGATGGTCCGAATTGTAATTGGTCCGAATTTGGGGTGATGGTCCGAAGTTGGTTGGATCCGAATTGGGGTCCGAAACTGGTATAGTCCGAAATTGGTCCTTGGTCCGAATTTGGTATGATCCGAAATGGGTGATCCGGATTGGTAGGGTCCGAAATGGAGTGCGGTCCGAAATGGTCATGAGTCCGAATTTGCTACTGGTCCGAAATAGATGAACAGATCCGAACTGGGTACGGATCCGGACCGAGTTCATACTTGGTGAAATTTCCAAAATTTCCAGTTTTACGTTTTTGACCATTTTTGCATGTTTCTGAGTCTAACATTGTAAATATGAACTTATATGCACTATATCAACTTATAACATGTCATATTGTACCAAAATAACCCATTTATGTCCATTTTTCTTATGAGTCTCGATGAACACACACACTAAAACACACACTTAATTCCAAAATCATACTTAGACTTTGAATCTGAATCTGAAAATTGGTACACTACATTATCAACACCCGATTTTAACATATCAATAACAAATTCTAACATGCATTAACAATCTGAACCAAAATCCTTTGATTCGGTTCTCACCAAAACCGAACCCAAAATCTCATAAATTCGTAAATAGGAGTGATTATTACCTCAAATCGTTTGTTGTAATGCTTATAATTCCTAATCTGAATCCAACTTTTGAACACTTGATTCCAACAAATTCTCTGATTCTTGATGATGAAACTTGTGGGTTTTTAGAGAGGGAAAGAGAGAGAATCGAGAGAGAGTTAGAGAGAGAGTGAGTTGGTGGAAAGTGAAAGAGGTTTCCATCTTTTATTTGTTATTTTGACCTAATTGCACATTATACCCCTCAACTTTGTATTTTCTTACTTAACTGATAATATGATCAAAATAACTTAAATTGTAATAATAATTCATTAACACAACCATTAAGTCCAAATAATTGTAAATTACACATAATTGAAAATTGGGATGTTACATCATTATCGCAACACAATGCCTAGAAGAGATAATTGACTATTAATTTTTCATTTAAAGCCTCTTTCTTTTTAAAACGCAGATTTAATTAACACTTTATTATCGCAAAACAATGCTAAAAGATTAATAAAAATATGATTTTTAACAAGAAAATATGAAATAATCAAGAATCCAACAAAGATAAACCAAAATCCATCAATCAATCCAATAATTTACCAATTAATACATAGAATCCATTATCCCAAGCGGGTGAACAAGAAAACTACTCACTAATCATGCTAAAACTCAAAATTGAACTCAAATTAATAAAAATCATTATAAATCAGAAAGTTAAAGGAACGAATGTACCAAATCGCGCCGCTACAATAAAGAATTTGAATCCAAAACTCAAACCGAATGCTTCTAATCCAAGAAATTCGAAAACTTTAGCTAAACTATGATTAAAATTCGTGAAAGATGAAAGAAAGCTCTGAAATTCGCCAAAATCGTGTCTGAAACGCACGAATTAATGCTGGAATCGCCCCGAATGCTTGTAAAATCGAAGAAGAATGAAACTTTTGGCTACAACTATGATTAACTATGTAGAACTACTGAAAATCGAGAAGAAATTCGCCGACATATGTCTGAAAATCGCCTCCAAACGATTCTGATTGCAACTGCCGCCTGCTAGGGATTTAAAAACGAATTCTGATGGGCTGGGCCCGGCACGCGGGCGCGTAGGGGAAAGTCACGCGGGCGCGTGGCTTCAACCTAGTGTACGCCCCTGCGTGGGCATGTTACGCGGGTGCGTAGCTTGCTTTGACTGAAAATAGGCACGCGGGCGCGTGGGATGTTCTACGCGGGTGCGTGGATGCTCAACTGGACTTGGCCACACAGGTGCGTGGAGAGTCTTACGCGGGCGTGTAGAGTCACTTTTCGCCAAATCTTTGCTTTCGATCACGGGAGATGGCTGGATCATAAAATCTCGTCATTTTAGCCTTGATTTCCGTTCCCATGTTGATTCAATGGCTTCTGACCTGCGGAATACACATATTAACGAAATCAATATCTTTTTCACGCGTTTCGGTCTGAAAACCACATAAATTGGAGATAAAATGATATCAAAAACATGTATAATTTTTGCACATATCAGTTGCCTATACCTAATCGGTGTTGCTGGTTATGGTTTTATGTGACGGTTACGATGGTGATTCTATGGTGGTGTATGGCGACGGTTTGTTGTGGTTTCTATCCGTGGGTTCACTCCTACGGCGGTGGCACTATTTCTGTGGATTTTTCTGCGGTGGCTTCCGGAATCAGGTTATATCTTTCTGATTTCTTGTTGCCTTCGATTCAGTATGCTCTTAAGAATTCTAGGGTTTACTATTTCTATCGCGATATTTGCGAAGGGGCTTACTGATTTCTGTTTCTGCGATATGTTGCCCTGATGCAATCTTTGATATGCTTTCTGATTTCTTGATGTTGTTGAACTGTTGCTTCGGTTCAATGGGGTTGCCTAACTGTGATGAGAAACAATCTGATTTCTCTAAAATTGAATCTTTTCTAGATTCCTTGTCTCTTGAAATCAAACTGATTTCTAACAGACGTCTGCCCCGTGTATCAATCTAGCAATCTCTTTGCCAATCTTCTAAACGGCGATGCTCTAATCACCGGGTGTATTTCTTCGATTGTTTCTGTCTCTCGGTAAATGATGAGATTTCAGGATCGTTTGACATGTTGCTCTGATACCAATGTTGGGAAAACTCTCTAAAAACAATCACAGGATTTACTAAACTGAACTTTTATTAATAATCTTGGAAATACACAGTTTACAATCTTTACAATGCTTCCTATTTATAATAATCTAAGAGGTGTGTCTGAACCGACACAATGGTTCGGACGTACCCTTTCATGAAACGGTTGCGACTTTTACGAATAGTTGCAACTCTTCATGTTTACTACATGCGATTCTAGGCCCTTATACTTTAAATAATTACATATTTAACTCTAAACTAATTACATAATCAAGATTAAACTAACATATAAGTTGAAAAAAAAATCATAAGTAACTACGTCGGTTAAAATAAATGAACAGGATGTGATCACAATACAAATTAGAGTTGTTCTAGAATAACCATGTTCTAAAATCTTTCATCAAATGATAAGCCAATATTGGCCATCCTACATTCCTACGCTTATCTTAAATAATTAAAACTTTATTAAAATAATAATAAACTTGCCTTGCATCAAAATGGATTAGTGTTAACTTGAAAAGCTTTGTTTTGGGAAAACTTGTTTAAAAAATGACTCATATATAATAAACTATTATAGGCAGATAAGGGCCGAATGGTTACTTTCGGAAAGTGTAACATACACAATCAATTGAAGTATCCATGTTTTAATTCTCGTAGATGGATACTCTACATCCTTGCTGAACAAATCTTTGCTCTCCAACACTCGCTACAAATAAAGAATGCAATTGGATAGATAGTGAGTGATTACTACTTAGTACGTTTTGCACACGTTGCAAACAAATAATGCAATTGGTTCAATGGAAAAGCATCATGCACCTGAAAACTTGTGAAAACCGCACTGCACCACCACAAATGCATCAAATTCCCCGCGTGATGCATCATAATCTCGCGTGATGCATCAAATTTCCCGCGTGATGCATCAAAATCTCACGTGATGCATCATCTTATTTACGATCATGCCACCGCTTTTTTCATGAAATGCACCAAATCGGACGGTATGCGTAGGTTTCCATAGTTTTCACGTGCATAGTGGTTTTCCATTTAACGCACCCCTATATATATATATATATATATATAATAGTGAATCCAACAACATATTTCATTTTCATATATCAAATTAAACAAAACCCAAACACAAATATAATGCCTACTTTTTCATCCTTTCGTTTATTTTTCATTACAAAATGATACCATTCTAATACAATTTGAAACCAATACACAATAATCATTCTTTAAAACCAACGAAAATCATTCTAACATTTTATCATTTTCATGAACAATCATCAAATTACAACAAATTGCATAAAATCCTAACTACATATTTTTTAAAGCTAATAAATTAAGGACATTAAATAATGTTACTAAATCTTCATAACTGTAATTCGGATATCTTCTTTTTATACCCTACATTATAAAAGTCACACATAAACTAATCAAAAAAGTAATGAAAACAAAAGGACCTAATAAATTACTAGAAACCTAAGGTTGCCAAAAGAAAACAAATCATCAAAAAGAACTTCTTCAAGGATCAAAAAGAAAAGCAAAAGTTTAAATGTACAAATTGAAGTCCGGCAAAGAAGTTAGGAGGATGAACAAACTAAAAAAATATTACCATGACAAGTCAGTGCATTAAATCAAAACCATCAAGAAGAATCGTCTACTGTGGGAGACGATTGGAATCACTTAGAGAAAACCGGGAAAGAGTGAAACACGGGCACTTGTCGTTGTAAGGAAGATTATTTATGGAGGCTGTCAGAAGCGATGGCAATATAAGTGGAAAGAAGTTGAATTGGAGATGTGGCGAGGAGTAGGAGGGTTCGATTAGCGGAGGAGAGAATAGTGCGAGAATGAACTTGACGGTAGGCTTTCAGAAAAAATCAGAGAGAGAGAAGCTAAAGGGAGGGAAAGTAGGTGAATTCATTCCAACTTTTTTTCGACATAACTTATATACGTAAAATAGTATATTATCTAATTTTAATGAATTGATTAAGACAATAAGGTATAAATGTTTTAGTTAAAGTAAAGGACCCTTAAACAACCGGGCAAATGTTGGATTATCTACCCTGGTTTAAAAAAACCGGGGTGTATAAGAAAAAGTAAAGGACCCCAGTCATTTTGTTAAACAACCGCGTAAATGTTGGATTATGTACCCCAGTTTTTTTAAAAACAACTGGGTGTATAAGAAAAAGTAAAGGACCCGGTCATTTTGTTAAACAACCGCGTAAATGTTGGATTATGTACCCCAGTTTTTTTAAAAACAACCAGGGTGTATAAGGAAAAGTAAAGGACCCTGATTACCTTGTTAAACAATCGGGGTGTATTAGCTAACAGTACTCTAACGAACTTCGAAAGAACCCTATTTTTTTAGCTTTTTTTCTATCAACCGGGGTGAATATGGGGGGTCTATTATGCTTTTTTGTAGTAGTGATGATAGCCATTAAACCAAATATGTGAAACGTACGTGCAAGATTTATATAAATGCATATCTTAAGAAAACAACAAACAAGCACAAAACTGTTTTACCCTTCAGCAGTAGAGTCCGAATGGAAAAATTCGAGAAGCTAGCTTACAGTGATATTGGTCAATCTAAACGTACGTATAACATATACAATATGTTCGTAATATACCCAAATCAGAACATCTTATCTTCCATGAACTTGTAGATAAATATTTTAATTTAAGTCAATTTGCATAAAAGAGCAAAACCATATGTTTCTATATGAAGCCAGCCTCTTGGAGAAGAGTGTACACCAACTCATTCACTTCTCTTAATTGTTTCTTCTCAGCTACTTTGCTTTCACATACTGAATCCCGGTTGCTCCATGAAACTTCAAGCTACGATTGCCATGAGCAATGGATGGTTCGTTATGGACGGTTATATAAGGACGCTGATGAGAAAGAACGAAGATCAAAAATTTTTCAAGAGAATCTTGACTATATAGAGTCATTCAACAATGCCATGGACAGAGGCTACAAACTAGCAGTGAATGTGATAGAAATTAAACTAAGAATTTTTAAGAAGATGAAGAGATTGTAGGGAAGTGAAAGACGATTTCATTAATTGGAAGAAGAAAAGGAAATACAGAATCAGAGAGGACCCATATTCTGGAAACCTCCTGCCCAAATACAACTCTCTCTGCCCAAGCTCTAACAGCCGACTAACAAACTAATTTCTACCAGACCCTCCTCTCACCACAATCTCTAACTATATATTATTCTCCCACCCTCTCCTACACGTGCTCTGCTATTCTAGAATCTACTATTTTCCAGGCCCCAAGGCCCATAAGGCTCAGTAGCACATTCTCTATCAGAATGAGTTTTCAGACCTCACAAAATGAAGAGTTCATAACCACAAGGAACAGATTCAAGGCACATGAGTGCTCCCCATTGACCTCTGCATTCAGATATGAAAATGTGACAGCAGTTCCATCATCAATGGCCTGGAGAAAAGAAAGGTGCAGTAACACCTATTAAAGACCAAGGCCAATGTGGTAAGCATCAATTTAATTTCGAAATTTTACAAATCAAATGTAGTGCAGCAATTAAGATGTGCTAGCTGGTTGATAGCACAAAATTCATGTGTTTTTTACATTTTGCAGGATGTTGCTGGGCATTTTCAGCTGTGGCAGCTATGGAATGAATAAACCAACTAAAAACCGTCAAATTAGTGGAGGCTCTGAAGGCTTTACAACTTTCTTCAATTACGGAATAGCGCAGATGGATCAATCACGCGGTTCTGCAGCGTCCTCCAGTGTTGATCAGGGATGTGAGCTAGGGTGGTCTTATGGACGACGCCTTTGATTTCATCCTTAAAAATAAAGGCCTTCTGAAACCAACTACCCATACTAAGGTGTTGACGGCACCTGTAACAGCAACAAGGAATCTAACCATGCTGCAACGATTACGGGTCATGAAGATGTCCCGGCTAACAGCGAAAGTGCATTGCTGAAAGCTGTAGCTATATAGTCAGCCAGTGTCCGTTGCCATTGATGCTAGTGGGTCTGACTTCCAGTTCTACTCGAGCGGAGTGTTCACTGGAGATTGTGGCACGGAACTGGACCATGGTGTTACTGCAGTTGGTTATGGAACGAGTGATGACGGGACTAAATAAATATTGGCTGGTGAAGAACTCGTGGGGAACAAGTGGGGTGAAGAGGGGTACATAATGATGCAAAGAGATGTGGATGCCAAAGAGGGCCTTTGTGGCATTGCTATGCAATCTTCCTACCCCACTGCATAATTTGAGGAATATCAATATATTAGAATCTAGTGATTATGTTACTCTTAAAACTATTAATTAAATACAGGAAAACTATTAATTTAGATATCAAATCTGTTCTTGACATGACTGGAGCGGCGCGCATATAAGGGTGGTGGCTATGAAAATCCGATGAGGTTTTTACGACTTTAGGCCTCCGATTAAGTATTCTACTACGCGTCTTCATCTCTAATGAAGTCTAGGTCTATTTCTCATTTTCGGATCTGGGTCTATTTCTTTTTTTTTTTCGAATCTCCATCTCTTTAGTCATTTCTAGTTGAACGTAATTGCTTGAATCTTGTTTGGAATTTAATTCCAGATCTAGATTTGAGTGATTTTGTTTCCAGATCTCGATTTTAATGATATTTCATGATTGTGCTTCAAGATGCTATAGCTTGATTTTGTTCCTGATCTTGAATCTTGTTTGAAATTTAATTCCAGATCTCGATTTTAATGATATTTCAGTAAGTTTTGATGAAGATTAAATAATAATAATAATAATAATAATAATAATAATAATAATAATAATAATAAGAGTAATAAGAGTAATAAATCAAATAATAAGAAAAAATTGCAAAAAAGGTACTTTACCCTTGAAAAGACGAAAATGTCATTGACTTAACGGAGACAAACGGATTCTGTTAGAAAGGACCTTAAATGCAACTTTTTGGTACATAAAATACCCAAATTGCAACGTTTTCGAAAAAGTGACGATAACTGCAATTTGGGGATAGTTAAATGACCATTTATGCAATTAACTCTTTTTTTAGAGGGTGTTTGGTTTTGCGTTTGAAAAAGTGCTGCAGCGTTTTGATACCTAATAATCAGATTATTGCTGTAAGAAAAAGTGCTGTTGAAAGTTTAGTGTTTTGATTTGCTTATGTTGTTGGGTATCACAGTTATCAAATAATCAGTTTTTAAGTGTTTGGATTTGCGTTTAAAACTTGTAAAATTACCAAAAAGGACATTTGTATATCATTATGAATTTTCTTAATTTAATAAGTGTTTTAGCTTATAATATAATATTTTTATTTATAATTATTTATCAATAAACATGTTAATAAGTTTTTCTATCAAAAAATAAAATTTTAGATATAATAATTTAGTTGAAGAGGGCTTATGCTCGATTCTAGAAAGTAGAACTCCCAGCCAGTAAAGTGAGACTTCTTGTTATCATTTATAAATTGAATCTAAGCTAATAAAAGTACAATTTAAAAAACAAAAAATTATAAGAAAAATATAATAGCATAACAAAGAGTTAATAATACTCAAATTTCAAATACAAACAAGTCGCTGAAACGAGAAAATACAATACTAACATAATATTCTTAATTGGATCGCATTAAATCTCTTGCAATCAAATCTCTTACTCTACTCATGTATAAACCATCTTCCTTACGACATGTACTTCCATATTCTTGAATTCCGTTAATAGTAGTCGCTTGTGTATCTGCATCTCGTGTTGGAATGTAAGACTCATGTTGCGTCACATCAAAAGCTTCATCAAATTGACCTTGTTTCCTAATATAATTATGAATTGCCATGGTTGCTAACACAATGTGGTTTTGTGTTTCGTAGGAGTAATTTACAGGCATATCTCTTAATTTTGTCCATCTTGCCTTCCATACTCCAAATGTTCGTTCAATCACATTTCTTAAGGATGAGTGATGGTAGTTAAATGTCTCTTTGGTGCACGGTGAGAAGATGTTTGACCCTTACGAAAATCAGGTATATGATAACGAATATCATTCCCTTTGTATGGAGCAAGATACCCTCTAGTATTTGGATAACCAGCATCAACCACATAGTACTTATCTATTTAAACAATAAAACAAATTATCATTATTAACTTTTATAAATCAAGGAAAATGACGTTTAAAATTATAAGGAAATACTAACCACCAGTCGGATGAGGAAATTTAACATCAGGTCTACGTAGTGCTTCCAAAAATATCTGTGTATCATGTGCGGTCCCTTCCCATCCAGTCCATGCGAACGTGAAACACATATTAAAATCACATGTTGCCATAATATTTTGAGTTGGATAACCTTTTCGGCCGATATACTTGGCTTGCTCATGTTCTGGAACTGTTGCCTTTACGTGTGTTCCATCAATCTATAAATTAAATTGAAATTATTACTTATATAGTTACTTTAACAGTTACCATTAAGATTCACATTAAAAAATTAACATACCTTAAACATTGGATAATAACGAGGATTGTTTAAGATTTGCGGGGGTACTTCATCATTGTAATTTGGATTGGGCTTAATAATGTCTGCACTTAACTTCAATACCGCTCGTAAAACCTTATGAAAATGTCTATGAATTGTCTCTCCAGAATGATTAAATACTCCTTTAGCTACTCGATTACCCATCTTATGTGCTATAATAAACAAAAATATGGCTACCGTCTCCTCAACAGATATGTTACGTGTTGATGTTTAACCATATTTTGTTTGCAGGTCTACACATAAACTACGAAATACATCCACATGCAACCTAAGTTCTTCATAACAACGAATAGGATTACTCGTCAATATTTCTTGGATTAAATGGTTGCCGGTGCGAGTAGATGTGCGATAAGGTTGGCACGCGTTGGTTACCATATTATGACCTATTATCAACCCTTCAACGGCTAAACTACATAATAACAACCACCTACACGCTTCCTCCCTCCATTCTTCTTCTAAAGAATCATCATGTGTTACATCCATCCTAAAAAAAAGTTTATGAGAAATTAAAGATAATGTCAAATATTACAATAACATAACAAAGATAACGTCAAATGTGAAACATAAACAACTAGTTCTCAATCCATAAAAAAATAACAACAAATGTCAAATGTGAAACACAAACAATTAGTCCAAAGAGCAAACAAGAAAACAAGGAAAGACACTCAAATTTCTCAATCCATCAAGGAATAGAGAAATAAGATCTTATCATGTTCTGTAGGTGGACACATGAATGTCTCCCTTATGTTTTTATCGAGGAAAATGTGTAATGCCTTGTTATAGGCATTAGAACCCGGTTGAAAGTGAGGAGAGGTTGCAACAATATCTATGCAATCTTTAATAGAAGGTATGGCCGCCGAAGGTGAAAAAATTTGGGTGCTTTTCGAAGATAAAGCTTGCAATACGGTATCAAGTTTCACTTCAAACGTGGAAGCCGCTGTGCTTTTTCCCTTTGATGGCTAAAATCAAGTATATATATAAATTTTAGAAATTAACAGAAGTTGTTGTTACATTTATCTTGTCATCCCACCATTCTGGCGTGGCATCAATCGTCTTTTTCACCGGATCCCACCCAAGTCCAGATTCAATCCTCATCAAACGATCGTAAATTTTCCAATCTCTCTTCATTGCATCCCAGTGGTTTTTTAGTTGAAGCTTTGTGTAATCTCTTCCTGTTTTTTCTTTGAGATTTTTTACTATATTTAACCACCCAACTTTATTGAAGTAGGATCCAGGTCTATTACATTTTTTAAATTCATCATGGCGTAACTCAACAAAGATCATATGAGTGTCATGATCCCAAACGATTTTTTTCGCTATAACCTTTGTAGATTTACCGTTAACACCAACCTTATCAACATTCGAGTCCATTTCCTGAATAATAATAATAACGTCACACTATGACAACAAGTTCTTTGAATCTAGCTTGAGTCGAAAGTTTTGTGATTAATTAGCAACTTGAAACAAAGAAATAAAAACTCACCAACAATATCATAAAAACAGGCTAAAAGAAAACAGTAACAAATCATACGAGCAATAGTTCCATCTATATTTTCTAACCATCTGAAGCAATAAAATGCAAATTGATCACTTATGGATGTGCAATTAAAATTGATTATTTTAATCGAACACAAAGCATAACAGGGTATTGATTTTCTGCTTACTTATGATCAAGACATCTAATTTTGATCATTGAGATGCAATGTAAAATTCAGAAATGGTTTGAAATCCATACATATATACATATTAGAAATCCATAACAATATCAATTTGGCCAATGCACCAAACCTGAAATTATAATTAAAAAATCAAATTTTAACAATGCATCAAACCTGATCAAGACATGTAATTTTGATTATTAAAAAATCAATGTAAATTTCAGAAATGGTTTGAAATCCATACATATATACATATTAGAAATCCATAAGAACAATATCAATTTGGCCAATGCACCAAACCTGAAGTTATAATTAAAAAATCAAATTCAGAAAAGGATTTAAAATCTGAAATTGATCACACAAGTGATTATTAATGCAAACAAACAAGTTATAAGGCTTTAAAATCTAAAAAAACGAACTGAAAAAACCAAAGGAACTTACCTGCGCCGCCTAGTCGCCGTTGTTCCCCGTCGCCGCTGGTGAAGAGACTGCTGGACGGTGGTCGCTGGTGGTCACCGGTGGTCTAGAGACGGCGCTCCAGTCGTCAGGCTTGATGGGCAGGAAGGAGATGGAACAGGGCTGGTCGCCGGTGGTCTAGAGACGGCTGGCAGGGAAGAAGAAGACGCCGATGGTTGGAGGCGTGAATGAAGAAGAACAGGAGCTGTGGGTATGAAAAAAAAAATAAAAGGTATTAGGTTTAGGTTTACAAAGGGTAGGATTGTCATTTAACAACTAAAATTAATTGATGTTGCTTTATGATGTGCCGCTAGCACACCTTAATTTTAATTAAGAAATGGAGATAAATAAACTAAAACTAGCGGACAAATAGGCAAGTATCACCTATCGTATACTAGTATAGCTTACGTAAGTCCGGGTATCGAACTCAGGGACAATCTGGTGGAATGATGATAATAAGTTGTCGGTTAATAATTAGCTATGTATTTAAATTGGTTTAAACTATGAATAAACTAAATTAATGACCAAAGATTTATCAAAACTACACACACAATCCTAAGGAATTAATTACTAAGATTTTTGATAAAAGGAAACATGTAAACAAATGGGATCACTCCCCCTAAACATCGGATGAACAATTTAACGTGCAAATCAGATAATATACTAGTTATGATTCCAAAGCAACAAACACACAGATCTCTAAGTTATGTTTGATACTAATTTATAATAACAACCAATATCATATCCACTAAAATCTCTTATACATGTATACAATATCGATTAATTAACATGTGAACAATGATCATCTAGCTATATAGATTTCTCACTGTAGCACAATAATCCCATAACTCACGACATGAACACGAAAACCTATTTTAAATGTTCAAAACTTGAGTTATGCAAATTCGAATGTTCACAACAAGTTTACATCTTTTGAAAGATTATTCGGTTAATACCAAATACATAAAATTCATGCTATATTCTCATAAAAACATAAATCCCCTCTTATTATTATGAAAACACCGATTAAACCTACTCTTTCACCATCTCTAGTAGAAAGATTCAACTTCACCAAGTGTTTGGTTTATCAAAAATAAATACCAACTATTTCGAACTCTCGTTATGGAAATAATAAAGCATTCATAGCAAGTTTAACAAGTATAACCATAGCAACAAGATTTTCATTCAAAATATGCAAACTTCGATATATTATCCGATTACATACAAATATAAATCATCCAATGTCTAGGGTTTGCTATCCAAATGATTACATAGCAAAACTACTCCATGCTAATGGAGTAAAACACCATCATACAATAAGCAAGCATTTCAAACATTAAGATAAACTTAAGTATACGAAAAACTCCCCTAATAACGTATGTTGATGAAGATGCAAACCTTTGAACCAAAACTCCAAGTTAGATAGCTTCCTTTGGCTTCCTTCTTCCTCAAGAAATCAAAGAATGTATGTGGAATTTTTTGATAAAAATTCGTCTCCTCATAAATGAGCAGAATTCTCCTTTTATAGGCTGGGGAGAACTCGCCGAGTTCAAGGTTTGAACTCCCCGAGTTCATGAGTTGTTAGCTTGCTTCTGATTTGATCTCTGGGAGGGAGAACTCGCCGAGTTCATGAAGGGAACTCGCCGAGTTCATGAGTTGTCGACTCCTCATTTGATCGAGTTCAGGAGGAACTCCCCGAGTTCAGGAGCAGGTCAGACATTCTGTTTTGATGTGAACTCGCCGAGTAGGTGTCTGAACTCGCCGAGTTCTTGTTGTTTCAGCTCCTTCCACTTCTATTTACTCAACAAACACCTGAAATAACAACATGAACATATAAGATCGAGTTTGAGACGAATAACAACCAAAAAGCTATGCAAAACACGAGATATCGTCTGATAAAACATGTACAAATTGGACGATATCAAACATTCCCACACTTAACCTTTGCTTGTCCTCAAGCAAATCCGGCTTAATTACTATGCTTACGAAAAGAACTCATTGGCTTTTTAATGTGATCAACAATTCACAAACATTTTAGAGATCTAAACGCATTAAAGACTTAGTGGCGGAAAGTGCAAAGCATTAAATAATAGGAACAAAACCTTGAATTCTCGACTGGCACCGAAATAGCTACATAAAACAATAAAACAACCTGATCATTCCAGACCAAAGCAAAACTTAAACACCTCATTCAATGAAGCTCTCTACCCTCGGTGTTTAGGCTTAAACAAAACACTCAAATGCACAATTTGTCAAAATTACTTACCATAAGCTTGCCAAAAGATCAAAATTCCAACACTTGAATTGAAACGATGCAATCATCAAGAGGACTTCAAAAAGGGCAAAATTGGGCTAAGGGTAAGGTGAGAAAGTTTTGGAAAGGGGGTGTGAAATAGGCTTAAGTTCGTACCATCAAGAAACGTCTCTATAATACAAAATAGATAGGAATGAGCAACCTTTGATTTTTTTTTTTTTTTTTTTTGAATTATGAGACTACTTTGCTAGAAGCTTTTCACGAATTTTTTTCTTTTACGAGTGGGTCTTAAGTAGCTCAAATATTGTTGCTTTTTCATTATTTATTTTATTTTATTTTATTTTTTTTGTGGCTAACTATTCCTCTCATTAATTCACGTTTCAACTTGAAATGGGGGCACGAACGTTGGCTAGGGTTACTAAAGAAAAATGGATAAATATGGCTAAACAAAAAGATGGCTAACATAAAATAAAAAGGCTAAGGCTCAAAAGTGGCTATCTAATGGATATATGGGTGAAAAGGAAAAAGAAAAGGCTGATGTTTAGGTAATCCTAAAAGTCAAGGGCATTTTAGTCTTTTCAGGGCAAAAGGACTTTTTTTTGCAATTTTTCTTATTTTTTGCATTATTATTATTATTATAAAAACAAACAGCTACACAAGTTGAAATGGAGGCGAAATTGTGAGAGGCAGGAGACATAATTCAAAGTCCTTCATAACATTATTCTTGCTTAATCACAATGGATTATGTTATATATAACCATGTCCTATTTTTCATGAAAAACCCGATAGATTGTATATATATTTCAATAAATCTTCTACCATCGATCTCCTCTTTCCTTCTTTAATCTGAAACATTAAGCCCGTAGCAACCCAAATCCCTCACACCACTCGGCCCGTAGCCCCACCCCTTAACCCCTTTCTAGGTCTCCGGCTAGAATTAGAACCAGCGGCCGTTGACGATTTGGTGAGATCGACACTATGAGAGAAAGAGTTGAGGGAAAGTGAAGATGTGTTGATAGTAACGGTCACCTACTCCGGCACCACCACCACCACCACCAGGAAGCTTCGGGTGGCCGTTTCTCGGAGAGTCTCTCTCGCTGTTTCGTGCTGGTTGGGATGGATCTCCTGAGAGATTTGTTAAGAAACGAATCGAGAAACATGGCGGTCCTCTAGTGTTCAAGACGTCGTTGCTTGGCGATCGTATGGTCGTGCTGTGTGGTCTGGCCGACAATAAGTTCCTGTTTGGGAATGAGAATAAGAAGGTGGGGATGTGGTGGCCGGTTTCAGTGAGGAAGCTTTTCAGCAACTCTTTGCTTTCGTTTCATGGTGAAGAAGCCAAGTGGGTGAGGAAGATGCTATTATTTGTATAATAATAATAATAATTGCAAAAAAGTCCTTTTGCCCTGAAAAGACTAATTTGCCCCTGACTTAACCTCAAAAGTTAACGGATTCTGTTAGAAAGGACCTTATTTGCAACTTTCGGTACATAAAACACTCAAATTGTAACTTTTTTTTAAAAAAGGACGATAACTGCAATTTGGGGATAGTTAAAAGACCATCTATGCAATTAACTTTTAAAAGTATGATTCCCAAATATAAAGCATATTTTTCATTTTTATTTAATCTTCTCTATTGCAAATTTACAACATACTTATTCATATACACAATTGGTCACTAATATTTATCATATTGAATTGGTCACAATAGTCTCAAAATCCATCCCATTGAAAATCAAATGACTTGCTTCAAATGTTTATTTTGGACTATACTGTATAAGTGTATAATATGTATGTCATCAACTAATTAGATAAAAAAAACATCATTTTAAGAAAAAAAAATGTTGATTAGAAATTGAAGAGCAACAATTAAGAGTCCATTTCATTTTTATATTTTTTATGTTGATAATAATATGAGAGAAGTAAAATTCATACCAACCTTAATTCTCGATCTACTTATTTTTCATTGAGAATTAAAGCTCTTGTCACATAATAAAAACTTGTAAACTTCACGTGATTCTTTTCATTGTACCAAACGTCCTTTATATATATATATATATATATATATATATATATATATATATATATATATATATATATATATATATATATATATATATATATATATATATATATATATAGATTGAGGCTCAATTGAGAACTTTTATGCAACGAGAACCTCGAGGAACTTTTGTGCATCCGATAATCTACCAAGGGTGCACAAAGAGCATTTATGGAAAACTAAAGATATGATAATTAATTTATTTCTAAAAATAATTAAAAGATAATTAGGAGTTACATCTTGAATTAAAATCTCATATTAACTATATTCCTCATTTTCCTCCCATTGCTCTCTCTCTCTCTCCCTTTCTCTCTAATCATGTTCTTCATAATTTTCATAGGGATGATGATTTGAATATGAAGATTAACGGTGAACCACAATGATGATGAACATGAGCAAGAGATGCAACTGATGATAATTATGAAAAACACGATGCATAAATTGATGATGAACGATGAATAAATGATGATGCATAGATGGATGATAAACAATGATGATGCATAGATGGATGATGAACGATAACGAAAAATGATGATGCATAAATGGATGATGAATAATGACGATGCATAGATGAATGATGAACAAATTAAACATGATACATAGATGAATAAAAAATATGAACGACGAACACGATGCATATATGAATGATCAACAAGACATGATGCATAAATAAATTTGTGTATTTTTTTTGTTAAATGCGTCTTATTTTAACACGATGCATAGATAAACACGATTAACAATGAAATGCATCAATCTCCATCATCTTTTTTGAATTTGTGTAATTTTTGTTAAATTTGAAAATGTATCAATTGAATTTATTTAACATTTATTATTTGATTATTTGTTGAAATATTAAATTTAATGATGTATCCACATTCCCCAAAATGCCCTTTCTTGTTTGTTTCTATAATGCACAAGATGCATAAAATTGTCCAACTATTTACCATTTTGCCATTAATCTTGTGAAGACCACCCCTTACGGGGCAGTTCTCACGAGTCTAGGTCCCACATCATGCAATACGATATCAACCATAACTAAGATAGAGTAATTGATTGGTCACAAGAGATGTTAAATTTCTTGTTTGCCAAGAACAAGGTAGATTTCATCGATGGGTCGATCAAAAAGCCAGAACCGAATGCCACCGATTACATGGCATGGATATGAGGTGTGATGCTATGATAAAGGGGTGGTTAAACACAGCAATGGAGAAAGACATCAGAACAAGTGTTAAATATGCCAACACTGCACAAGAAATTTGGGAAGACCTTCAAGAACGCTTCGGGAAGGAAAGCGCACCAAGAGCCTACGAACTCAAACAATCTCTCGCAACAATCAGGCAAGATGGTTCTTCTATCTCATCATACTACACCAAGCTTCGCTCACTCTGGGATGAAATACAGTCTGTTCTCCCTATTCCTAAGTGCTCATGCAATGGCTGTACATGTGGGTTAGGGAGAAAGCTGGTTGAGGTAAAAGAGAAAGAACAACTTTACGAGTTTTTATTGGGTTTGGATGGAGAATTCTGCACAATAAGGACTCAAATACTAGCCATGAAACCAACGCCATCTTTGGGTACTGCATACCACCTAGTTGCTGAGGATGAGCAACAAAGGGCTATATCCAGCGCTAAAAAAACTGTCATCGAACCCGCTGCTTTCCAATCATATGTTCCGGGAAAACGTGGCTCAAATCAGCAAACCAAGACTGCAGCAAAAGTCGATAAACGAGGAATGGGCCAGCCAGATGAACATTGCAATTTGTTGGGATTTCTTACTCTAAATACACAGGATTTACTTGCAAATATATGAACTTTATTAAACAATCTTTAGAAATCACACTTACAAATGATTACATCGGGCCTATTTATAATAATCTAAATGGTGCGTTGAATAGTTACAACCCTTCGTGGTACCCTTTCTGAAAAGTCACAACATTTATGAAAAGGTGCAACCCTTCAAGTATTCCTAAATACTAAATAGGTCCTTCTACTTACTATAATTTACAATTCATACATCATACTTTACATAATTACATAATTATCATACTAATATAACATTTGATCGGGATTAATCTATTATTCACCCCCTTAATCACGATCATCTTGTCTTACAGCAATGTAGGTTCGTCTTCGCTTAAATAGACGAGATGTGTTTCTTGCTTCTTGTCTTTCTCTTTCCATTTTGAACATTCATATGCAAAATGACCAAATTCTCCACATTCATAACATCTCATTTTGGTTTTGCTTCGTTCTTGATTCGTACCTCTTTCACGTTCTTTTCTTTCTTTATTGAAATTTCTTCCTCGACCTTTTCCATGGTGTTGAACTCTTGTATTTGCCATTAGAAGGTTTCCTTGGTGATATTCTTGTGATTCATCTTGACTTTTGAGGCGTTCTTCAAAAGTTATTATTCTTCCGGTTGCTTCTTCAAATGACATGCTATTAACATCCGAGTATTGTTCAATTGATGCTACGATCGGTAGAAACTTCTTTGGGACTGAGTTCAGTAGCTTTCTTACGAGTACTTTGTCTTTAATATTTGAACCAAGACTTTTGATCTTGCCTCTTATGCTTCCTAATCTTCCTGCAAAGTTGCTCACTGTCTCGTTATTCTTCATTTTTAAAGTCTCTAATTCGCTCCTTAAAGTTTGTAGGCGTGCTTGTTGAACTCGGTTTTCTCCCATGTATCGTACTTTGATAGACTCCCATACTTCTTTCGCACTTGCATACTGTGAAACTTGCATTAAAATATCTTGTGGCAAAGTTGTTAGTATCATTGCTTTTGTTGTGTGCATCTTTCTTTCATCTATATCTTCTGTGGCTTCTAAAGTCTCCCAAAGATCATATGCCTTAAGTATTGTTTCCATTATGATTGCCCAGGTAGTATAATTTGTTTCATTTAATTTCGGGCATTGAAGTGTTACATTTTGCTCACGTATTTGTGTAGATGATTCTCCTCTTGCCATAGTTTTTGAATTTAAGATTTTAATGCTTACTTACTTACTTGTGATCACTGGATGTGACCAACCTTACTTCTTACTTTCGTACTTCTGATCGTTTGATCAGTTTCTTACTTGCTTTGAAACATTATGGTTTCTCTTACTGTGAAACACGAAGGTTTCTGAAAATACTATGATTTTCACGTACTTGCTTACCGGGAAAACTCTAGGTTTCTGAAAAACACAACGGCTTTTCTCTTACTTACTTTGTGATCACTGGATGTGACCAACCTTACTTCTTACTTTCGTACTTCTGATCGTTTGATCAGTTTCTTACTTGCTTTGAAACACTATGGTTTCTCTTACTGTGAAACACGAAGGTTTCTGAAAATACTATGATTTTCACGTACTTGCTTACCGGAAAACTCTAGGTTTCTGAAAAACACAACGGCTTTTCTCTTACTTACTGGGAAACTCTAGGTTTCTGAAAACACTGTGGTTTTCTCTTACTTCTTACTGGGAAATGCTAGGTCTCTGAAAACACTGTGGTTTTCTCTTACTTCTTACTGGGAAACGCTAGGATTTCTTTGAAAAACTCTAAGGTCTTTCACTTACTTACTTACTGTGAAACTAGGTTGTTTTCTTACTTACTTAGAAACACTAAGGTTTCTTACAACACTAAGTTTCGGGTTTTAGACAAAACTGGCCGGTCACGGTTGTCTAACGTACTCGTACTGAACTTACTCCAAATATGGTGTTACACGGATTTTTGTAACTCCTTGGTTTCTTACTTACTTACTTCCTTACTTATTTATTACTATTATTATTTTAAACAATTCAACAATTCTACGTTTTTTAACGAAAAATTGTAACAGACTAATATTAAATTTTTAATCTATTTTCTTAAATAAATTAAAAATTTACTGTCTAAAATAATAATAATAATAATATATAATGACTATATATATATATATATATATATATATATATATATATATATATATATATATATATATATATTTTTATTTAAAATTAAAAGAAAATGAAACCTGGTGGGCTCCTTTCTTTTAAAACTGCTGGGCTCACTTTTTCTGTCTTTGGGCCTTATCTGCTATTGGGCTCCTTCTATCTATTTTGGGCTGGGCTGATAAGTATTTCAAATTGAGAATTCTGCTTTTATTGAGAATTCTGCTTTTCTTTCTATCAGTGTTACGCTCTTTTCAATTTTTGCCCCTTCTCTTTCTTGAACCGATGCGATGCTTATCCCCTTCTTTCTTGTGAAACGTTGTTCTGGTTCTCTGCTTTTGTGAACCGGTGCGACAGCCTGCTACTTACTCTCTCTTTCTCCCTTGAATCGGTGCAATGGTTCCTAATCGCTGTAACCTTCTGAAATCGGTGTAATATTTCTTGAACCGATGCAACCCTTCTGTTGAAACCGATGCAACCCTTCTGTTGAATCTTTCAATCGGTGCAAATTGTCGCCTCTTACTTGATGGTGACGGTTTTGCGGTGGTTGTGCGGTGGCAATTGGTTTGGTGACGGTTGGTTGCGTTGGTTGGTTCGATTTCTGGAACCCTAAATGTTGCCTCTTACGATGGTGGCGTTCGGTTCTGGTGGTGGATGGCGATGGTTTGTTGTGGGTTCTTTCCGTGGGTACACTCCTACGGTGGTGGCACTATTTCCGTGGATTTTTCTGCGGTGGCTTCTTCAAAATCAGGTTATATCTTTCTGATTTTGGCTTTTCTATCTGTGCTATCCGATTTCTAGGGCTTGCTATTTCTCTGTTGGTATTGCGATGGGCTTACTGCTTACTTGTTTGCTTCGGTTATGTGTGGGATTTTTCTTACTGTGTCTGGAATCGGACTTACTGTGATGACCCAAAATGATGACCGACTTACTGGTCTGATGAAATCTGCCTTACTGCTTTCTTCCAATTCTGTTCTAAAATTTGAAAACAGAATTCGTACTTGGTGAATTTCTAAGACTGCTGCGTACTGATTCCTGATGGTATATGATGAGGATCGAATTAACCTTCGCTCTGATACCAATTGTTGGGATTTCTTACTCTAAATACACAGGATTTACTTGCAAATATATGAACTTTATTAAACAATCTTTAGAAATCACACTTACAAATGATTACATCGGGCCTATTTATAATAATCTAAAGGGTGCGTTGAATAGTTACAACCCTTCGTGGTACCCTTTCTGAAAAGTCACAACCTTTATGAAAAGGTGCAACCCTTCAAGTATTCCTAAATACTAAATAGGTCCTTCTACTTACTATAATTTACAATTCATACATCATACTTTACATAATTACATAATTATCATACTAATATAACATTTGATCGGGATTAATCTATCACAATTTCTGTGGGAAGGACGGCCACAATAGAGAAGGATGTTTCAAGCGAATTGGCTATCCAGATTGGTGGCCAGGAAAAGGGAAGCAAGACAAGCCCAAGCCGAGAGCTGCCTTTGTAGGAGGAGAACAAGATAGGGTGCCAAACCTCACAAATGAACAGTACCTACAGTTTTTAAACTTCTTAGGGAACAAAGAGACCAACAAACAAGAGGCATTGCCAGTTGCAAACATGACCGGAAATGTCGGGCATGAAGGTAAGTGGATTATTGACTCGGGTGCTACCGAGCACATAACTTACAAAGATGTTTTGCTTAAAAATAAAACAAATCGGAATCATGAGATGCCTGTGACCATACCGAATGGTGAGTCGATAGCCGTGGAAGGACGAGGAGAATGTGTCTTACCTAACGGAACAACTATCAAAGGGGTTTTACACGTTCCAGAATTTAAATGCAATTTGCTTTCTGTTAGCAAGTTATCAAAAGATCTCAGATGTGCCGTAACCTTTTTTCCCGATTTTTTTGTTATACAGGATTTGCTTTCTAAGGCCTTGATTGGAGCGGGTAAATGCGACAGGGGTCTATACAAGATGGGAATGATGGGAGCTGAGAGACAAGCCTTGACGACCACCATCAACACTTGGCACAAAAGACTTGGTCATGCATCTAATTCAAAACTTTCAAGTGTCGGTTTTTTGAAAAATGTTTCTATGAAGTCGATCTAGAGGCAATTTTTGTGATTCATGTTTAAAGGCAAAACACACGAGACTGCCTTTTCCTATTAGTGTTACTAAGACAAATTCTTGTTTTGAGTTAATTCATTGTGATGTTTGGGGTAAATATCGTACGCCAACTTTTACACAAGCACGTTACTTTCTAACCATTGTTGATGACTTTAGTAGGGCAGTTTGGGTTTTTCTACTGAAACATAAGTATGATGTTAAAACTTGTCTCATTGGGTTCCACAAGATGGTTAGTACTCAGTTTGGAAAAAGCATAAAAAGAATAAGGTGCGACAACGGAGGAGAATTTGTTTCGAACAACATGGTCGATTTTTACACAAAGGAGGGGATAGTGTTAGAAACCACGTGTCCACATACCCCACAACAAAATGGGGTTGTGGAACGTAAACACAGACACTTGTTGGAAACGGCACGGGCCTTAAGGTTCGAGGCAAGCCTACCTATTAGGTTTTGGGGAGAGTGTATCCTCACGGCTGCTTATATAATTAATCGTTTGCCATCGAGTGTGATAGAGGATAGAACTCCTTTTGAAGTCATATACAATCAGCAACCAGATTATGAATCAATGAGGGTGTTTGGGTGTCTTGCATATTACAGAAGTACACAGACGAAAGGATATAAGTTCGGGATACGGGGGAGACCAGGTGTTTTCGTGGGTTACCCACAAGGAACAAAAGGATATAAGATATATGATCCTGAACAAAACAAGATCATTATATCTAGAGACGTGAAGTTCGTTGAAGAAAACTTTCCCTTCACTACTCTCAGCCAAGAAAAGGAAGAGGAGGAGGTTTTCACTTTTCCAGATGCATGGGATGAGATAGGCAGCCCAAATGCTACTGAACCTGGACCAGGATCAAGTGCCGAGCAACATGACACTCAAAACTCAACTGAGAACTTGGGTGATAATTCTCAAAACGAGAATCATGTTGAGGGTGAGGAACAAGCAGGTGTCATCGGTGAAGATGATCAAGTTGAAGTGAACAATAATGAACCGATAAGAGAAAAAAGAACCAGAGTTCGATCAAAGCTGCTAAACGATTACGTTGTAAATCTTCCCCCATCAATAGACCCTGATCAACCTGCTCCAGATCAAACACCTTCGACGGTACATCCCTTAGCCAACTTTGTTGCTTATGACAATTTTTCTGACACACATAAAGCTTTTTTGTCGGCCATTGATTCAAACAATGAGCCAACACATTTTAATCAGGCTGTACAAAATGAAAATTGGAGGGATGCCACGAGAAAAGAGATTCGGGCCTTAGAAGAAAATAGAACATGGACGCTCGAGAACTTACCAGATGGAAAGAAAGCCATTGACTCCAAATGGGTATATAAAATTAAGTATAAACCAAATGGAGATATCGAGAGATACAAGGCTCGACTTGTAGCGAAGGGTTATACACAGTTGGAGGGTATTGATTTCCACGATACATTTGCACCGGTAGCCAAACTCGTGACGGTTAGAACTTTGCTCGCTGTTGCCGTTAAGAAAGGATGGCACATTCATCAGTTGGACGTTAATAACGCCTTTCTGCATGGAGATTTAAAGGAGGATGTATACATGAAGATACCACAAGGTTTTGGAAGAAAAGAAGACACTAGAGTATGTAAACTAAGAAAGTCACTTTACGGACTCAAGCAAGCCTCAAGGAATTGGTACCAAAAGTTCACCGCTTCATTATTAAAGATTGGTTTCAAGCAGACAGGTGCAGACCATTCCCTTTTTACACTCAAGGGAAAGAACATGTTTGTAGCAGCTCTTATCTATGTAGACGATGTCATAGTGGTTGGCAATAATCTTGAAAAGATTCAAAAAATAAAGGACTATCTCGACAAATAATTCAGCATAAAAGACCTTGGGGTTTTGAAGTACTTTCTTGGTATCGAGGTAGCTCGAACGAATGAAGGATTGGTGCTAAGCCAACGTAAATATACCTTGGATATCTTGAAAGACGCTGGTAAGTTAGGGTGTCGTCCTAGTCTCTTTCCGATGGAGCAAAATTTAAAATTGGATAAAGATGAGGACGGATTGCCCACGGACCCAAATCAGTATCGTAGGCTTGTTGGAAGGTTGCTTTACTTGCAGGCAACGAGACCTGACATCACTTACGCTGTTAACGTATTGAGCCAGTTTGTCGGAAACCCGAAACAAAGTCATTTAGAAGCTGTCGACCGGGTCTTAAGGTATCTTAAGGCAACTGCAGGTCAGGGAATTCTTTTGGCTAAAGGGGGTGGCAATAACTTGACTGCGTATTGCGACTCAGACTGGCTTGGATGCCCTTTCACTCGAAGATACTCGAAGATCACGAACCGGATACTTGCTGTTTTTAGGGGGAGCACCAATATCCTGGAAGTCAAAGAAACAATCTGTTGTTTCCAGATCGTCAGCCGAAGCGGAATATAGAGCCATGGCAACAACCGTTAGCGAAATTCTGTGGATGAGATGGCTGCTTAAAGAAATTGAAATTCCACCTAGCGGACCAACTCAATTATTCTGTGATAACCAAGCAGCCTGTCATATAGCCAATAATCCAGTGTTCCATGAACGTACCAAACATGTGGAAATGGATTGTTTCTTCGTCAGGGAACGAGTTGAGTCTCAAGAGATAAAACCCATGAACATCGATACCAAACTGTAAATCGCTGACATATTTACCAAGCCTTTAGGGACGCGACAATTCCATATGCTACTTGACAAGCTGGGCACTCGAAACCTCCATGCCTCAGCTTGCGGGGGAGTAAAGGAAACATATCAATTCTCTCCATAATTCTCTCCATAAATTGTGTCATAATCTTTTCCTTTTTTAGTTGTTGCTTTGCATATATATGCAGACCTTTTGTATAGGCTTTTCAAGAAAAATAATAGAATGATAAAATTCTCCTAATTTTATTAGAATCATAGGATGGTATCACAAAACATACAACAACACTGCATCCCAAGTTCCTTTTAGATTCCTTTTAGACTATTTGGAGTACAGATTTGCTTGCTGGACTTATACAAAATTGTATTAAGTCATGGTGGCTTTGAAAAAGTCACTTGTGAAGAAAAGTGGAGTGGATTAGCAAATGCACTTGGCTTTCCCTCCTATTACGGCCTGGATTGATGAAAATCTATGAAGATCATTTGTTCCTACCTCAATGTTGAAAATAATCTTGATGACTATAGTTGAATTATTATTATTATTATTTCAGTATTTTAATTAAAATAAATAGGAAAAGATTATTGAAAGAAATAGTCTAGGTATGTTACCGGATTGCATGGAGTGCATGAGCATGCATAGTTTGACCAAGTTTTTAGGGTGCACGTTTTCTTAGATGAAGGCCTATTTATAGCCTTATTTTGTTTTGAATGAGTATGAAAAAACTTTCTCCTTTCACACAAAAAGTTCAGTTCTCTTCTCATTTAAATTACATACGTAAATCACATTGAAAAGGTTTTGTTTCCAACAAGTGGTATCAGAGCTTGGTTCGTTTAGGAGGGCATTTTCATGTTATCTACAGCGAGTGAAGACCGGCTGCCCCTTAGCAGCGAAGACCGCCAAAAGACCGACGCCGTCGAGAAGACTGTGAGACCGAGAAAACTCCGGCATGAGAACGAAGACCGTTAAGCTATAGACCGATACGGGTGACCAAAGACCGTTAGCTCATCTAAGGAAGAAAGATAGACCGAGACCAAAGTTTTATAAAAAAAAAAGGGAAGTGAAGAATGGCGATGATACAAGCAAAAGAGGCAGGTACGATGTCTTACCAAGTTCCGATTTTGACCGCAACAAACTATCCGGTATGGGCTATCAAAGTTAAGTCCATATTGGATGCACATGGCCTATTGGAAACGGTGGAACCGAGGACTCTTGGGGAAGAGCCAAATGCTAAGAAATCAAAACAAGCTCTAGCGTTCTTGCTTCAAGCAATACCGGAAGAAATGGTGTTGCAAATGTCGAGTCACACGGACCCAAAGAAAGTATGGGATGGCTTGAAAACACGATACTTGGGTGTAGATCGGGTAAGGACGGCTCGAGTTGCAACGTTAAAAAGAGAACTTGAAGGTTTGAGGATGAAGGAAGGAGAGCTAGCTTGTTGATAATTGTGCTACTAAGTTGAGTGGACTAGTTTCAAAGTTGAGGAGTCTTGGGCATGAAGTTGAGGAAGAAGAATTGGTAAGAAGGATACTTGATGCAATGCCAAGGTCGTTCCTTCAAATTGTGGCATCGATCGAACAATGTTTTGAGTTGAATACGATGCTCTTTGATGAAGCGGTTGGAAGACTTAAGGCGTACGAAGAAAGACTCAAAAGCCATGGTGAGAAGGAAGGAGAACAAGGGCAACTAATGTGGACAAGTGAACAAAAACACGGCGAAAGTAGTGGATACGGTAGAGGTCGTGGAAGGAATGCCGAAAGAGGAGGAAGAGGCCGAGGAAGAGCTAGAGGGCGAGGTGACAAAAGTGGTTTTCGGTGCTATGATTGTGGAGAGTTTGGGCATCTTAGCTATGAATGCACAAAATGGAAGGATAAAGACAATGATAAAGAGAAAGAAGCAAACTTGGTTCAAGAAGACGAGCCGGCACTGCTTTGAGGAAGAAACGAGTCAAGATTATGGGGGTGAATGTTGAAAATAATCTTGATGACTATAGTTGAATTATTATTATTATTATTTCAGTATTTTAATTAAAATAAATAGGAAAAGATTATTGAAAGAAATAGTCTAGGTATGTTACCGGATTGCATGGAGTGCATGAGCATGCATAGTTTGACCAAGTTTTTAGGGTGCACGTTTTCTTAGATGAAGGCCTATTTATAGCCTTATTTTGTTTTGAATGAGTATGAAAAAACTTTCTCCTTTCACACAAAAAGTTCAGTTCTCTTCTCATTTAAATTACATACGTAAATCACATTGAAAAGGTTTTGTTTCCAACAAGTGGTATCAGAGCTTGGTTCGTTTAGGAGGGCATTTTCATGTTATCTACAGCGAGTGAAGACCGGCTGCCCCTTAGCAGCGAAGACCGCCAAAAGACCGACGCCGTCGAGAAGACTGTGAGACCGAGAAAACTCCGGCATGAGAACGAAGACCGTTAAGCTATAGACCGATACGGGTGACCAAAGACCGTTAGCTCATCTAAGGAAGAAAGATAGACCGAGACCAAAGTTTTATAAAAAAAAAGGGAAGTGAAGAATGGCGATGATACAAGCAAAAGAGGCAGGTACGATGTCTTACCAAGTTCCGATTTTGACCGCAACGAACTATCCGGTATGGGCTATCAAAGTTAAGTCCATATTGGATGCACATGGCCTATTGGAAACGGTGGAACCGAGGACTCTTGGGGAAGAGCCAAATGCTAAGAAATCAAAACAAGCTCTAGCGTTCTTGCTTCAAGCAATACCGGAAGAAATGGTGTTGCAAATGTCGAGTCACACGGACCCAAAGAAAGTATGGGATGGCTTGAAAACACGATACTTGGGTGTAGATCGGGTAAGGACGGCTCGAGTTGCAACGTTAAAAAGAGAACTTGAAGGTTTGAGGATGAAGGAAGGAGAGCTAGCTTGTTGATGATTGTGCTACTAAGTTGAGTGGACTAGTTTCAAAGTTGAGGAGTCTTGGGCATGAAGTTGAGGAAGAAGAATTGGTAAGAAGGATACTTGATGCAATGCCAAGGTCGTTCCTTCAAATTGTGGCATCGATCGAACAATGTTTTGAGTTGAATACGATGCTCTTTGATGAAGCGGTTGGAAGACTTAAGGCGTACGAAGAAAGACTCAAAAGCCATGGTGAGAAGGAAGGAGAACAAGGGCAACTAATGTGGACAAGTGAACAAAAACACGGCGAAAGTAGTGGATACGGTAGAGGTCGTGGAAGGAATGCCGAAAGAGGAGGAAGAGGCCGAGGAAGAGCTAGAGGGCGAGGTGACAAAAGTGGTTTTCGGTGCTATGATTGTGGAGAGTTTGGGCATCTTAGCTATGAATGCACAAAATGGAAGGATAAAGACAATGATAAAGAGAAAGAAGCAAACTTGGTTCAAGAAGACGAGCCGGCACTGCTTTGAGGAAGAAACGAGTCAAGATTATGGGGGTGAATGTTGAAAATAATCTTGATGACTATAGTTGAATTATTATTATTATTATTTCAGTATTTTAATTAAAATAAATAGGAAAAGATTATTGAAAGAAATAGTCTAGGTATGTTACCGGATTGCATGGAGTGCATGAGCATGCATAGTTTGACCAAGTTTTTAGGGTGCACGTTTTCTTAGATGAAGGCCTATTTATAGCCTTATTTTGTTTTGAATGAGTATGAAAAAACTTTCTCCTTTCACACAAAAAGTTCAGTTCTCTTCTCATTTAAATTACATACGTAAATCACATTGAAAAGGTTTTGTTTCCAACACTCAATGCTATTATGAGTTCACAAAACAAGCCAAGTTATGGCCAGAAAGTGTTGCACAGAAGAAGATTGATGCAGCAAGAGTGTATGCTGATCAACAGTGAGATGGAAGAGATTGATCGACGAGCAGGTAAACTGATGCTGATGACAGCATGAAAGAAGATGTCGACTACGTTGTTGTTTGAAGACACCATTGCTAGAAAAGTTTCATAACATTTAGGAGGTGAATGTTAGAAATTATAAATGTTATTGAAACTTTAGTTAGTTTATTACGTGACAATTAATATTGTAAATATATATCTATCCTAAGTTAAATACCGGTACTATCCTAAACCGGTTTATGGTAGTTAAATGTAACTGTCATTAGGACAGTTACATCCTTCTGCGAACAGATGCGTCTGTTGGACACATTAGAAGCCTATATATATCTGTGTATTATGTCTGTATGTATGTGTGTGATTATCAGAAATAATAAGTGTTTAGTTAGTAAATTTCTGTGTTTTTCTTTGTGTTCCTTTGTCCACCAAATTTTCTGCCTACGAGAGCATGATGAACAGCAGTGTTCAAGACATTTTCAATGGATCATATGCATCTGAATGTGATGATCCATATGCTTCGAGAGTTCTATCCACCCTGGGACGAAGAAGTTCTATCAACACATAAAACACGTGTCACACGAATATAATCCAAAACATATAAAATTATAAATGATAATCCAAGTTTCCAAGAACACATCAAAAGTATTTAAAGCCACTAATCAATAGCGGTAATCGAAGCCCAACTTTGACCGAACTAAACTCATTGTTGTATTCAAGTCGACAATTTCATTTACCCACATCATTAATTAATGTGGGAGACAAACCCAAACTTTTTCAAATTAAGGGGGACTCAAATTTTTTAGAAATTTTGAAACCCTAGTTTATACGAGTCTTATGCATGTCATCGTGTACAACGATATTTATACGTGTCTTACACGTGTTTATACAGGTGTGTAAGATACGAAACACAAACATTAAATTCGTGTCGACACGGATTTACACGAAACACGAATTTGTAAAACTCACATACGAAAAACTTGTGTCATGTCGTGTACCAAATTACCAGGTCTACAGCGAATCCCCATCAAATCCCCGTCAGAGGCCAATCTTCATTTCAATATTTGTAATTTCCAGGTTATTTTAATGCAACCAAACCCCTACTCTATTTTGATCCCAATGGAATGAATGATTGAAAAGTTTGTTCAAATTGACCCCAGATCATTAGCTCAGACTATGAAGCTGCCATAGCTAAAAATTTGAGACTGTTGGCACCTCTGATCACAAAGCTCTTGTTCTGGTGTCATTGGGATCAACTTGATCTGGTGTGTCATTGACCTACAGTGAAAGTCAAATCTATTGGAATCATTGTTAGCAGAAATTCAAAATTCAAATTCAAGCTTTTGTGAAAGATTCCTTCAGGGAATACAATAGTGCTTCTGTTGGTGGTTGACCGGCTGATGCATTTCAAAAAAGAGTCTAGGTTTCCATAGAAGCCAAGAGCTATGCTTATTTTGAGGCTCCCTTGCGTGTTTTTTTTTTTGCGAGGTTAAAGGCCTGAATAGTGGAAGAATGATTACAGCTGTTACTTATAAAGTGGATGAATCATCGATCATAAAGATTATTAATTTGTTGGTGGAAATGGTAAAAGCACAAGAAATTATGTGAGAACTATGGCATGCCATTAATACTGGTTTTAATTAATGTATCATCTTCGCTATTGAATATCGTGATAATCTTGATGTCATTGATGTTTTTTGGGCATCCACATGTTTTAGTCTGAGATTCCAGTTTGGAGACCAGTAATGGTGACGAAGCCACAGGTTAGGATGTCGGGATTGCCCAAGGCTATTTGTTGATTTCCAAAGTTGACAGTTGTAGGATGTTCAGAGTAAAATGAAATCAAGTGTGAATGTGTTTTATCGATAATATTAATTCATTAGAAGGTAAAAAAACATACAAGATATACAGGAACAGGCATAAGAGGATTAGGAAAGAATCCTGAATTAGTGATCTAAGTAATATTCCAAAATTAGTTTAGATCCTGTCTAACTAAACACAACAATATACACAATCTTTGCTTATACCATAATTGCCAATGTTAATTATACATAAATTACTTTTGGCTGCTACTAAAATGCTCAATATTTGGTGAGAAACCAATTTACTATTGCTCATGGATCTAGCTAGTTCAGGGATTCAAGGGCTAGTCACTTCTTTGTAAACGGCTCTCTAATATAGTGTAATGTTTTATTGAAATACTAATCATATGTGGGAACTTGGTAAAAGTCGTCACAGTAAAGGAAATCATTCAATACGGTAAATTTGCATGGTAAAAGTTTCTACGAATAATATTTTGTATTTATGTGAGTGTTGATTACTATAGTCCCTAATAAATACACCATAGATAGATATTTCTCGCCGCACCGCACCGCTTCCCCTCTTTCTTTTCATTCTGGTTTGTCCAACCTAGGGTTTCGATGGCAGACCTTATGTGTGATGTCCTTGAGCACATACTGATAAGATTGGATGTGAGGGATATAATCCGATGCAAGAGTGTGTGTAAATCATGGAAATCTTTGATCTCCGGTCCTCTTTTTGTTAAAGACCATCTGAATTATAGTTGCAACAAGGATCTCGACAATGATAAAATCAGAGATAGGAGGATTATTATGGCAAGGAATCCTCCATTTAGGATACCTAGATTTGTAGATGGTAGGTACTCTGAACCCGGTGATTGTCCTCTACTTGGTTCTTCCAATGGCCTGGTATGCATATCTCCTTTCGATGCTGAAATTTTAGTTGCCAATCCCTTGACTAGAGAGGTGAAGAAAATGAAAAAGCCCAATATTCCTGCGAACAGGTCCTTATGTTGGGGTTTTGGCTATGATTCATCCACCGATGATTATAAGGTTGTATTAGGGTTCACGGTAGGTGATGATCAGAGTTATTTTCAAGTGTTAACTTTGAAATCAAATATTTGGAAGGCTATTGGAGTGGTAAATTATACCTTTATTAGTAGGACTGGCATTTTATGCAATGGAGCACTTCACTGGTTGATGAAGGATGCATCACCTCAAAATAAGAAGAAAGTAATTCATTCCTTTCATTTATCTAAGGAGAAATTTAATGAAGTCCCCCAACCTGATGATACTAGATATGAATCTGACATAGCTCACCACCCAACTATGTATTTAGGTATTATGGAAGAATCTCTATGCGTATATCGTTCTGGAATGCAATTTCCCATGTGGATAATGAAGAAGTACAATGATAAAGAGTCTTGGGGAATGGTCGGAAAGGATTATGAGAGAAAATACAGCATTGCACATTGCATGAAAGAGTTGACGTGTTACATTCCAAACAATAGGCCACTTTGTCATGCTAGGTGGTTGTGGAAGGGTCGGCTATTTGCTGATGCACCTATATTTGTGCAGAGCATTGTATCTCCCCATGTTAACGGCAGGCCAAAGAGGAAGAGGCAAGCAAAGAATAGGAAGAGGGATCACAAGGTGGTATCTAAATATGTTGTTATTTCTTGAGCCTTTCTTTCCTCACATAGTAGAGACTATACACTTGCATTCTTCATATTTGCTCATGTAACACTCTGTTTTGATTTGCAACAAATGATTTCTTGCAGGCGTCATATTTAAATTGTACACTGATTTTAGTAAAGCCAATTATTTCCATGTATCTGTATACATTTACTGGTGGTCATCAGTGGATGTAAGGTTTATCCCATGGGCTACCCCCAATATATCTTTTTCTTTTTTTTTTTTTTTTTGTCGATTTTAAACCACATTGTGAGATGGCTATTCTATAGTTAAAGAGCGATGCACTCTTATTTGACCAGAACTACCATTATATATATTTTGTCTCTGCTCACTAATATTGGATCGTCCGATTCTGCATCTTTCTATCCTTTTGAACATTAATGTGTAGCATACACAATAAATTTCATGCTTGTTTGACATGTGGCAATCAAGCTCGATTCTAGAGAATATCTTATGAGTTCATATGCAATATATTCTGATCTTCTGCAACTTATGATTTTTTTTTATTTGTTTGTCCAGCGTGACATCTATTCCGAACGCAAGTTGTCGCACACAATAGCCAGGGCATGAAAGCACTTGACTTTTATTTTCATTTGGCATCCTAATAAAAAAATTTCCACCTTCGATTCTTGAAGTAATGTTTGTCGATGTGTTGAATATGAAGTCATTTATTTGAAGTATATATGTTGTGTATGTGATCATAAGCCAGTGAAAACCCTACATGAAACTTGGAACATCAGACATGGAACTTGGACTAGTTCTTACAGTAATGGATTTGATGCTCATTTTTTGTTAAGATTGAACTTTTGCTGGGTTTTGGTTTTCTGGAAACTCACTACTCTGTTCACCTTACTGATTACTGGTTTTTTAAAGGTCTAGCTCACTAAGTTGTACCTTCTGATTTTCAATACTTGTGTGATGTAATTTCTGGTTAGTCTCGATATATTTATAATATTTCTTGATTTCTCTCATAATAAATATAAAAATGAAAAGTTTCATAGTAAATTGATAATCATTTTTGTGCTTGTGAGCTCTCATATTACAATGGTATTTTCACCCTTCACTTGTCCTATAATCATACATTTAACCTTCTGCTCACTCTCTTCACATTTTTGCTGCGTCATTTAAGTGTAGCTATCATTTATTCATTGCTTCTATTATAATATACTGGGAATTTTCTAACATATATACCAATTTAATTCGTCAGTTAATTGATGGAGATCCTTCTCTTCCTGGACCAAGTGCCAGAGATTGATGCTAGCTGATGAAGCTGTTACGATGACATGGACATTCTTTGCTTCTTCAGGACCGTGCTTTTTAAAGATCGATGCTTTTTAAGTATCAAACTTTCTATCATTTTCAGTATCTTTCTTTTTGATGGATTTCTATAACTTTGTGTTTCATTTTCAGTATCTGTTTGATGGATTTCTATAACTTTGTGTTTCGTGATTCTAGAAGTGTTCAAGATAGCTGCTTTTTGATAATACATATTGTGGATGATGGTCATTTGAGTGCTTTTAATATTCTCTTTTAGTTTTATCTCCTGTTGCATTGTCTTTACCATCAAATTCTTGATGATCTTTAATTTCCTGATAGGTCAAATTAAAGTGAAAATGTGGTGATGCTTTCTCTGATGAAGCTCTCCTGATCGTTGGGCCACACCTCAGGTTGAGTTTCATATGCGCTATATATCATGATGGCACATGCATCAATGCCACAAAAGGTGATACATTGTATATAGAAGCAAGTGGCGAAACAAAAAGATCGACATGCAAGCTCACAACTTTTTGGATGCAGAATAATTAAGATGATCGCAGCCACACAAAGATTTCTATACAAATGCATATAATATATATATAGTTAACGAGTTTCCTTTTACAATATGCACATGCCTAGAAAATCATATAATATACAATATAATTACTTTAGATGCATATTCCTCAAATTATGCAGTGGGGTAGGAAGCCTGCATGGCAATGCCACAAAGGCCCTCTTTGGCATCCACATCTCTTTGCATCATTATGTACCCCTCTTCTCCCCAACTTGTTCCCCACGAGTTCTTCACCAGCCAATATTTAGTCCCGTCATCACTTGTTCCATAACCAACTGCCGTAACGCCATGGTCCAGTTCTGTGCCACACTCTCCTGTGAACACTCCGCTAGAGTAGAACTGGAAGTCAGACCCACTAGCATCAATGGCAACAGAGACAGGCTGACTAGCTACAGCTTTCAGCAGTGCAGTTTCGCTGTTGGCCGGGACATCTTCATGACCCGTAATCGTTGCAGCATGGTTAGATTCCTTGTTGCTGTTACAGGTGCCGTCAACACCTTGGTACGGGTAGTTGGTTTCAGAAGTGAGGCCTTTGTTTTTTAGGATAAAATCAAAGGCGTCGTCCATAAGACCACCCTCACATCCCTGATCAACACCACTAGTGTCACAGTCCACCAGTTCTTGTTCGGATAAAGACACTAACTTACCTGTTTTCAGTTGGGTTATTCCTTCCATAGCTGCCACAGCTGAAAATGCCCAGCAACATCCTGCATATCATGATAAAGAATTGATGCATATCAAAAAGAACATGAATGGTACTATTAAATGTCTAGCACGTACACCTAATCGCTGGACTACAATTGATGTGTAAATTTCATAACTAAAATTGCGCGCTGCTTACCACACTGGCCTTGGTCTTTAATGGGTGTTACTGCACCTTTCTTTCTCCAGTCCATTGATGATGGAACTGCTGTCACATTTTCATATCTGAACGCAGAGGTTGATCCAGAGCACTCATGTGCCTTGAATCGGTTCCTTGTGGTTCTGAACTCTTCGTTTGTGAGGTCTGCAAACTCATTCACAGCTAGTTTGTAACCTTTGTTCATGGCATTATTGAAAGACTCTATGTAGTCAACATTCTCTTGAAAAATTTTTGATCTTTGTTCTTTCTCATCAGCGTTCTTATATACCCGTCCATAACGAGCCATCCATTGGTCGTGGGTCTCGTAGCTTGAAGTTTCATGGAGCAACCGAGATTCAGTATGTGAAAGCAAAGTAGCTGAGAAGAAGAGTATGACCAAACAAGCCAAGAAACATCGGTTTGTTGATGACATTGTGCTCGAAGGAATACGTAAGAAACAAGGGAAAAGAATGAGTTGGAGTGAACTCTTCACCAAGAGGTTGGCATTATATAGAAACATATGGTTTTGTTCTTTTATACAAAATTAAAATATTCAAGCTCGTGGAGGATAAGTTGTTCTAACTTGGGTATTTTTAATCAACTTAGACTAACGTATTGTATATGTTGTTTATAGATTGACCACTATTTTAATGAATTGGAATTTTCCATTTGAACTCTACTATACTCTTGAAGATAATGACAGGAATTTGTTACGAAACACTTACCGTTTTCTCTAGTGTGACTATGATATCGAGTAAAGTTATTTTTTTCAACAAAGTGAATTTACTTTTGATTTTATCAAAGTTAAATTAAATTCTGTAAAGATAATGGTTGCTACTTGCAAGGGTACAAGAAAAATGACTTTCTACGACGACATATGTCATCACTAAAATAATTAATTTCTTTTTGGTTTATTTTTTCTAAAACTTTCAACGACAACACAGTCGTCACAAAAAGCAAATAACTTTCCTTTTCTATTTATATTCTTTGAAAACTTTGAGGAATGAAAAAGTCGTCGCAAAAAATATTAATTTTTTTGGTAGGATTCTTTGCGACAAGATTGTCGTCGCAAAAAAGTTTTTTATGCTACGAGCTTTTGCGACGACAATATGACTCGTCTCAATAAGGTGTTTTTCTTGTAGTTTCTAGCAAGTACTCAAAGCCGATTCTAAGTATTTTGATGCTTAGAGTGAGATATAAGAAAAATGACTTTTTAAAAATACTCCATACTTACAATACTTTCCCTTGGTCGGGTAATAGTTGGTTGCTGTCGGTAGGCGTCGGTAGGCATAGGGACTGTGATTACTCTTTCCGGTATTGAGAAGGAGCTCTTCCCTTTTTGGGGTGCATTATAGCACAGTCCGTGACTACGTTTTTCCGTTAGCCCCAGTGTGTCACTTGGTTAGCATTTCTAGAAAAATGGAGACGGAGAGTCAAGCTAGTTTTTCGATAGGGAAAGAGAGCCGGATGAGGGGAGACCCTCACGTCCGGTTCGGAGGGCGGGGTTATCCTGACCCTACTACAACATAATATTTTTTTTTAATTAAGTTTGTCCATTATAAAAAATAATGTCTTTTTAATAATACAACATACTATTTTTGAAAGGAATTTGATCTATTATTGGATTGAGAATATTATAAAATAAATGTGTGGATATAATATATATTACTTATTGGACTGAAAAATAATGTCACTTCATGGTTTGATTTCTTGCGGTAACCCATGTGCCCCCCTTCCTCCAAGATTGACTTGCGAACTCACTCAAAGGTTATAAGTTTTAGAATTGTTAATTTCCTGCCCTGTGCTGTGCTTTTCCGTCCTTATGTCGCTTTACAAAAGGAGTCTTTAGTATGTGTCAAAACCGTCTGCAAGTACTAAAGCAATTCGAGATGGCTAATCCCCAAGAATTTATCAAGAAAGTTAGCTATTTTTCTTCTTCATTATTGATTGAAAATACATATTTATAGGAAATGAAAGTGTACTAAAGCAACTAATGCATGATTCCACAGTTCCACTACCTCCCAATTCCATACAATACCAACTTGGGCTTGTATGAGTATGCATTCCATACTTGTTTCAACCTACGATTCAAGCATTATCATTTTGATATAACCAAATATATATCAATATTAATTTTAAAATCCTTATTACTTATTGATCCAAAAAAGATATATAATGATCTTAGAATTGCTAGATATCTTATTTTGAATCATCATTGTAAGCAATTCTTTTTTTTTAAAAAAAAAAAAGACTTGATTAGTTTGATTTATTTATTATTTCAAAGAACTAAATTTAGTTATGATTTCAATTTATATTTTCATCCTAAAATAACATGAAAGGATCAGAGGTCATCACTGAAGGTTTTTGATCATCATTCATCAAAGAATTTGGAAAATGAGTTTTTCAAGAACTACACTCTAACTGGTTTTTTTGTTATGCAAATCTCAAATCAATCAAAATGAAATCAATCATAAAAACAAATTGCAAATCTTTATTATCAAATTTTCTTACAACAGGCTACATTTTTTTTCATATTCTAATAGCCCCTAATAAACCCCTATTTATATTTTTCAAACTAATAAGAAACTAACTACGCAATTAATCTCAAAAGCAGAGGTTGACGGGGAGCACTCATGTGGCTTTAATTCGTTCCTTGTGGTTCTGAACTCTTCGTTTGTGAGGTCTGCAAACTCATTCACTGCTAGTTTGTAGCCTCTGTCCATGGCATTGTTGAAAGACTCAATTCAGCTTCAACATTTCTGGGTTCGTTGAAAATGAAGATGATTTCATTTAACTTGATAACATAGTAAGTCAATTCAGTCGGTTGAAATAAATAAACCTTGCACGATATCATATTAGAGAACTGTTTTGTAAAAGAATGACATGAAAAATGTTTCAGGTTCATTGATTTGTTCCTGTCATTATTTTTTTGGGATTAATGAGATCATAATTAGAGTTAAAATAATCGCAGATTAATCTATTGAAATGGTTGAACGTTATCGTGTAAGAATATTAATTCATTGATATATTATCAAAATATAGCACAACCACTACAAGAAAATAGGGTTTTAGCGGCGACAAAGGTCGCTGCTAATGCCTATGTTTGTCGCTGCTAATGCCTTTAGCGGCGACAGTCGCCGCTAAAAAGTCGCTGCTATTGCTTTAACACTAAAAGTCGAGTGTCGCTGCTATTTGTGTCGCTGCTAAAGCCTGTCGCCACTATTGCCTATTGTCGCTGCTAATAGCGTCGCTGGTAATACTTATATATTTTTTTTAATATTTTTTAGTAATTAATAATAAACCTCCTATATTTAATATATATTTATATATATATATTTGTAACCTGCTATTTTGTTTAAATATATACAATACGTGCTACAAAATTCATAATAATATATATACACAAACAACGTACGTTACAACAACGTTTGTTACATAATTAGCTAAAACACTAATAATCTAATCATCATCTTCGTTGTCGTCGTTGTCTTCGTCATGCTCGTCGTTATCGTTTTGAGTACTGAACTTTCGATAGAGTTCCATCATCGCATCTTTAAATTGAGGGTTGTTATAGACAGCATCGAAATTTTCCGGCTACAAAATATATACATATATACATTAGCTCTCATTGAAATTGGTGTATAAGAACTAGATATAACTAATATCAGCCCATCATCATCAATTACAAGTATATATGTCTCATACTAACTTATCAAGACTCGTTACAACTGTTTATAGCAAATACCGAGTTATACATACTCATCATGGCGTATAAGAACTAGATATAACTAAAACAACCTATCATCGTCAATTACAAGTATATATGTCTTATACTAACTTATCAAGACTCGTTACAATTATTTATAGCAAATACCGACTTATACATAACCATAATGGCAAGTAAGAAGTATATATAACTAATACCAACCTATCACCATCAAATATAAGTATATATGTCTTATACTAACTCATCAAGACCCGTTACAAGTACTTTTAGCAAATACCGAGTTATACATAATCATCATGGCGTGTAAGAACTAGATATAACTAATACCAACCCATCATCATCAATTACAACTATATATGTCTCATACTAACTCATCAAGACCCGTTACAAGTACATTTAATAAATACCGACTTATGCATAACCATAATGGCATGTAAGAAGTATATATAACTAATACCAACCTATCATCATCAATTATAAGTATATATGTCTTATACTAACTCATCAAGACCCGTTAAAACTGATGATCAAAACTTTCCCCAATTTTACAAGTTCCCGTTGCTAATTAGCATCGACCAGCAAAACCTGTTGCTAACTTCATTTGCAAGCCACACTATGTGTTTCGGCCGCTGCTCGTGGTCATTTTTCTAGTAGAAGTCCTTGTGAAATACCTACTAAATTAATGACAAAAAAACAATTCATTAATGATCCCCTTTCCATTATTTTTATGAAAATAAAGGTCTCACAAAAATGGTAACCGATTCGATTGATTTAAATTAAAAAAAACAGCCAATTTATAATAAAATTAGATAGAATGACCCTAGTACGGTAAAATTACGTAAAATGATGTTTGTAAAAAAAAAAAAAAAAAGATTTAATCTAACCATTACCATTTTGGCATATGGGATTATAATGTTGGGAAAACTCTCTAAAAACAATCACAAGATTTACTAAACTGAACTTTTATTAATAATCTTGGAAATACACAATTTACAATCTTTACAATGCTTCCTATTTATAATAATCTAAGAGGTGTGTCTGAACCGACACAATGGTTCGGGCGTACGACTTTTACGAATAGTTGCAACTCTTCATGTTTACTACATGCTATTCTAGGCCCTTATACTTTAAATAATTACATATTTAACTCTAAACTAATTACATAATCAAGATTAAACTAACATTCTCCCCCTTAATCTTGATTGTTCTTCAAGTACATCTTTGACTTCAATCTTCTGTTTGTCTTCGACACTTGCATCTTCTTGCTCGTGTAATCTCAATCTTGCAACACTTGCATCTTCTTGCTTGTGCAATCTCAATCTTGTTAGGTTCTCTAACTGTCTCTGCATTTGTGTCTAAATGCTGCATCTGTGTCTCAAATGCGGTCTCTCTATCTGTATTTGATTTTGCTGAATCAAATCTTCGGTTTCTCTAACCTACTTTAAGAAAAACGATCTACTCTCGATTAGTTCTTCTTTGAATCTCTACTTTTAAGAAAAATGATCTACTCTTGATCAGTTTTTTCTTTGATTGATCATCTACTCTCGATCAATCATGCTCTCTTTGGTCTAAGCTCGACCTTGTCTACTCTCTCTCTCTCTCTCTCTCTCTCTCTCTCTCTCTCTCTCGTTATTGATCTAATCTTGATCAATAACCATCAGTAACGTTGGTTCTAAGTCTTCTTCAATGAGGTTTGAGGCTTCTTTTCTATGATCTGGTTCTGAACAATTCTTAGCGTAGTGTCCAAATTTGTGACAATTGTAGCATTCTATCTCTTTAATATCTCTTCTTTGGTAGCTGTGATTTCCAGGGTTTCTTCCTCCTTTATCATGACTATCTTTAAATCTGTTATCTCTTGCGAATCTTCCTTGGCCTCTTCCTTGTGTCTGATTTCTTCCTCCTCGTCTATTGTTGTGTTCATAACTTCTCTGTCATTTTCTTGATGTGTGAACAATAACTTCTCACTATAATATTCCTGACTACTTTTTCTAAACTTAATCCTTTCTTCGTAAGTCTTAAGGTTTTCCAATAATTTCTTCTAACTTTACTGTCTTAAGGTCTGCAATCATCTCAATAGTTGCTACTACCGGTATAAATCTATCTGGTACTGAATTAAGTATCTTCCGTACTTTTGTTTGCTCATCAAATGTTAATCCACATGTTGCAGCCTTTGAAATAATACTCATTAACTTTCCTGCAAATGCATCTATCGTCTCATCTTCTTTCATCACTAATTTTTCAAACTCTGATTTTAGTTGTTGCGAGTGCGCTTGTTGTACATCTTCTGTGCCAATAAATCTTGATTTTAACGAATCCCAAATTTCTTTTGTTGTTTCACATCCCGCAACTTGCATTTGCAAATCTTCTGGTAACCCTTGAAATAGGTATGCTGATGCTGAACTATCCTTTTTTACATCAATCTCATTTGATGTATCTATTTCTTCTATCAAATCCCAAACTCCATTTGCCACTAATATTTTCTTCATTCTTAATGCTCATAATGTATAATTCGTATTTTTCAAAATTGGACATTGATATGATGATAATGTTGTGACAACAACATTATTTTTATCTCCTGACATACTCTTTTAATTTGATTTTCTCTTAAACTCAAAATAAATCTAAGAAATAATTCAACTTAATTTTATATCTAACCACAATTATTTCTTAAATAATTTAATCTTTTTCTAACGAAAATTGTAATGAAAAATATCAAACTTTAATTTATATTCCTAATAAATTAAAATCTATCTTAAAATAATTATAATATATATAAGCAGAATATATATATTAAAATTAAAAATTGGAAAAGAAAAACCTGTTTTTTTTTTCTCTTTTGCCTTTCACTTCTTCTGTTGGGCCTATTTGGTGTATCTCCTTCACAAAAGAAATGTTCTCTGCTACTTCTCTTTGAACCGACGCTACTATCTTCTTCTTTTCTTTGAACTGATTTCTCCTAATCGGTATAGCCCTTCTTCTCTTGAACCGGTGCAACCCTGATGCTATGCTCGATGAATCGGTGCTATGTATCTTCCTAATCGCTGCCTTGATGACGAATCGTTGTAACCCTCTCGTATGAATCGATGGTTTGTTTAACCTAAAAACCCTTTCTGTTGCTGGTGCGTGCAGAAACCCTTTCTGTTGCTGGTGCGTGCAAAACACACCTCAGGTTTTAATATCTAAATGAACCCAAAGTATAAATTACACAACTGGCAGTGTACCAATCGTGTGCAATATAGCTTTAAGAATCACCCAGGATTTATCGAACTCAGGGAACGGAATAAAGATTGGAGACTCAAATACTACAACCTAAACCAATATTTAGCTATTTTTGACGTTTTGAGGAAGTTATCAACTAAAGACAATAATTAAAATTAACTAACAGAATAACTATAGCAAACTAAGTAACACAAGTATAAAAGGTTAAACTAATATTTTTGGATTTTTCAGATTAAATTAAAAACTAAATCTAGCAAACAAGAATTAAACTAAACAACTAAAGCAAGCATGTAACGACAACTAAATTATACGAATCAAACTAATTAAAGCAAAATCAAATCAAACTAACTTAAGCAAGTAAAGAACTATGATAAATTTTACCAAACTCTTATATTACGAAAGCGCCACCCACTTGGAATTAGAAAACTATAATTAATTGGTGATGGATTGAATTGATTGACTAAAAACAAATCGGTTGATAACCAATTTTAAATTCAATTAAGCCCGGACTTTAGTTTAATTTACCGATTATTTAATTACTTCAAGTTAAAATATTTAATCTTGATAACCACGTGATGGAAACAAAGCAACTCGTCAAACTCCAATATTAACCAATTAATCTTATAATCGCAACACAATGCATAAAGATAATCGATTAACACCGAAATCCAACAAATTGACTTTGTCACTTTAAAAATCAAACTTTATGATTTGCCAATCCTATTATCGCAACACAATGCATAAGAACCAACAAACACATAAAATTCTAGATTAACAATCAACTATCAAATCATTATCGCAACACAATGCCTAGAAGAGATAATTGACTATTAATTTTTCATTTAAAGCCTCTTTCTTTTTAAAACGCAGATTTAATTAACACTTTATTATCGCAAAACAATGCTAAAAGATTAATAAAAATCTGATTTTTAACAAGAAAATATGAAATAATCAAGAATCCAACAAAGATAAACCAAAATCCATCAATCAATCCAATAATTTACCAATTAATACATAGAATCTATCATCCCAAGCGGGTGAACAAGAAAACTACTCACTAATCATGCTAAAACTCAAAATTGAACTCAAATTAATAAAAATCATTATAAAATCAGAAAGTTAAAGGAACGAATGTACCAAATCGCGCCGCTACAATAAAGAATTTGAATCCAAAACTCGAACCGAATGCTTCTAATCCAAGAAATTCGAAAACTTTAGCTAAACTATGATTAAAATTCGTGAAAGATGAAAGAAAGCTCTGAAATTCGCCAAAATCGTGTCTGAAACGCACGAATTAATGCTGGAATCGCCCCGAATGCTTGTAAAATCGAAGAAGAATGAAACTTTTGGCTACAACTATGATTAACTATGTAGAACTACTGCAAATCGAGAAGAAATTCGCCGACATATGTCTGAAAATCGCCTCCAAACGATTCTGATTGCAACTGCCGCCTGCTATGGATTTAAAAACGAATTCTGATGGGCTGGCCCGGCACGCGGGCGCGTATGGGAAAGTCACGCGGGCGCGTGGCTTTAACCTAGTGTACGCCCCTGCGTGGGCATGTTACGCGAGTGCGTAGCTTGCTTTGACTGAAAATAGGCACGCGGGCGCGTGGGATGTTCTACGCGGGTGCGTGGATGCTCAACTGGACTTGGCCACACAGGTGCGTGTAGAGTCACTTTTCGCCAAATCTTTGCTTTCGATAACGGGAGATGGCTGGATCATAAAATCTCGTCATTTTAGCCTTGATTTCCGTTCCCATGTTGATTCAATGGCTTCTGACCTGCGGAATACACATATTAACGAAATCAATATCTTTTTCACGCGTTTCGGTCTGAAAACCACATAAATTGGAGATAAAATGATATCAAAAACATGTATAATTTTTGCACATATCAGTTGCCTATACCTAATCGGTGTTGCTGGTTATGGTTTTATGTGACGGTTACGATGGTGATTCTATGGTGGTGTATGGCGACGGTTTGTTGTGGTTTCTATCCGTGGGTTCACTCCTACGGCGGTGGCACTATTTCTGTGGATTTTTCTGCGGTGGCTTCCGGAATCAGGTTATATCTTTCTGATTTCTTGTTGCCTTCGATTCAGTATGCTCTTAAGAATTCTAGGGTTTACTATTTCTATCGCGATATTTGCGAAGGGGCTTACTGATTTCTGTTTCTGCGATATGTTGCCCTGATGCAATCTTTGATATGCTTTCTGATTTCTTGATGTTGTTGAACTGTTGCTTCGGTTCAATGGGGTTGCCTAACTGTGATGAGAAACAATCTGATTTCTCTAAAATTGAATCTTTTCTAGATTCCTTGTCTCTTGAAATCAAACTGATTTCTAACAGAACACTACTGTGTTCGTCTGCCCCATGTATCAATCTAGCAATCTCTTTGCCAATCTTCTAAACGGCGATGCTCTAATCACCGGGTGTATTTCTTCGATTGTTTCTGTCTCTCGGTAAATGATGAGATTTCAGGATCGTTTGACATATTGCTCTGATACCAATGTTGGGAAAACTCTCTAAAAACAATCACAGGATTTACTAAACTGAATTTTTATTAATAATCTTGGAAATACACAGTTTACAATCTTTACAATGCTTCCTATTTATAATAATCTAAGAGGTGTGTCTGAACCGACACAATGGTTCGGACGTACCCTTTCATGAAACGGTTGCGACTTTTACGAATAGTTGCAACTCTTCATGTTTACTACATGCGATTCTAGCCCCTTATACTTTAAATAATTACATATTTAACTCTAAACTAATTACATAATCAAGATTAAACTAACATATAAGTTGAAAAAAAAAATCATAAGTAACTACGTTGGTTAAAATAAATGAACAGGATGTGATCACAATACAAATTAGAGTTGTTCTAGAATAACCATGTTCTAAAATCTTTCATCAAATGATAAGCCAATATTGGCCATCCTACATTCCTACGCTTATCTTAAATAATTAAAACTTTATTAAAATAATAATAAACTTGCCTTGCATCAAAATGGATTAGGGTTAACTTGAAAAGCTTTGTTTTGGGAAAACTTGTTTAAAAAATGACTCATATATAATAAACTCCTATAGGCAGATAAGGGCCGAATGGTTACTTTCGGAAAGTGTAACATACACAATCAATTGAAGTATCCATGTTTTAATTCTCGTAGATGGATACTCTACATCCTTGCTGAACAAATCTTTGCTCTCCAACACTCGCTACAAATAAAGAATGCAATTGGATAGATAGTGAGTGATTACTACTTAGTACGTTTTGCACACGTTGCAAACAAATAATGCAATTGGTTCAATGGAAAAGCATCATGCACCTGAAAACTTGTGAAAACCGCACTGCACCACCACAAATGCATCAAATTCCCCGCGTGATGCATCATAATCCCGCGTGATGCATCAAATTTCCCGCGTGATGCATCAAAATCTCACGTGATGCATCATCTTATTTACGATCATGCCACCGCTTTTTTCATGAAATGCACCAAATCGGACGGTATGCGTAGGTTTCCATAGTTTTCACGTGCATAGTGGTTTTCCATTGAACTCACCCCTATATATATATATATATATAATAGTGAATCCAACAACATATTTCATTTTCATATATCAAATTAAACAAAACCCAAACACAAATATAACGCCTACTTTTTCATCCTTTCGTTTATTTTTCATTACAAAATGATACCATTCTAATACAATTTGAAACCAATACACAATAATCATTCTTTAAAACCAACGAAAATCATTCTAACATTTTATCATTTTCGTGAACAATCATCAAATTACAACAAATTGCATAAAATCCTAACTACATATTTTTTAACGCTAATAAATTAAGGACATTAAATAATGTTACTAAATCTTCATAACTGTAATTCGGATATCTTCTTTGTATACCCTACATTATAAAAGTCACACATAAACAAATCAAAAAAGTAATGAAAACAAAAGGACCTAATAAATTACTAGAATTCTAAGGTTGCCAAAAGAAAACAAATCATCAAAAAGAACTTCTTCAAGGATCAAAAAGAAAAGCAAAAGTTTAAATGTACAAATTGAAGTCCGGCAAAGAAGTTAGGAGGATGAACAAACTAAAAAAATATTACCATGACAAGTCAGTGCATTAAATCAAAACCATCAAGAAGAATCGTCTACTGTGGGAGACGATTGGAATCACTTAGAGAAAACCGGGAAAGAGTGAAACACGGGCACTTGTCGTTGCAAGGAAGATTATTTATGGAGGCTGGCAGAAGCGATGGCAATATAAGTGGAAAGAAGTTGAATTGGAGAAGTGGCGAGGAGTAGGAGGGTTCGATTAGCGGAGGAGAGAATAGTGCGAGAATGAACTTGACGGTAGGCTTTCAGAAAAAATCAGAGAGAGAGAAGCTAAAGGGAGGGAAAGTAGGTGAATATTTTTCATTCCAACTTTTTTTCGACATAACTTATATACGTAAAATAGTATATTATCTAATTTTAATGAATTGATTAAGACAATAAGGTATAAATGTTTTAGTTAAAGTAAAGGACCCTTAAACAACCGGGCAAATATTGGATTATCTACCCTGGTTTAAAAAAAACCGGGGTGTATAAGAAAAAGTAAAGGACCCCAGTCATTTTGTTAAACAACCGCGTAAATGTTGGATTATGTACCCCAGTTTTTTTAAAAACAACTGGGTGTATAAGAAAAAGTAAAGGACCGGTCATTTTGTTAAACAACCGCGTAAATGTTGGATTATGTACCCCAGTTTTTTTAAAAACAACCGGGGTGTATAAGAAAAAGTAAAGGACCCTGATTACCTTGTTAAACAATCGGGGTGTATTAGCTAACAGTACTCTAACGAACTTCGAAAGAACCCTATTTTTTTTAGCTTTTTTTCTATCAACCGGGGTGAATATGGGGGGTCTATTATGCTTTTTGTAGTAGTGATGATAGCCATTAAACCAAATATGTGAAACGTACGTGCAAGATTTATATAAATGCATATCTTTAGAAAACAACAAACAAGCACAAAACTGTTTTACACTTCAGCAGTAGAGTCCGAATGGAAAAATTCGAGAAGCTAGCTTACAGTGATATTGGTCAATCTAAACGTACGTATAACATATACAATATGTTCGTAATATACCCAAATCAGAACATCTTATCTTCCATGAACTTGTAGATAAATATTTTAATTTAAGTCAATTTGCATAAAAGAGCAAAACCATATGTTTCTATATGAAGCCAGCCTCTTGGAGAAGAGTGTACACCAACTCATTCACTTCTCTTAATTGTTTCTTCTCAGCTACTTTGCTTTCACATACTGAATCCCGGTTGCTCCATGAAACTTCAAGCTACGATTGCCATGAGCAATGGATGGTTCGTTATAGACGGTTATATAAGGACGCTGATGAGAAAGAACGAAGATCAAAAATTTTTCAAGAGAATCTTGACTACATAGAGTCATTCAACAATGCCATGGACAGAGGCTACAAACTAGCAGTGAATGTGATAGAAATTAAACTAAGAATTTTAAGAAGATGAAGAGATTGTAGGGAAGTGAAAGACGATTTCATTAATTGGAAGAAGAAAAGGAAATACAGAATCAGAGAGGACCCATATTCTGGAAACCTCCTGCCCAAATACAACTCTCTCTGCCCAAGCTCTAACAGCCGACTAACAAACTAATTTCTACCAGACCCTCCTCTCACCACAATCTCTAACTATATATTATTCTCCCACCCTCTCCTACACGTGCTCTGCTATTCTAGAATCTACTATTTTCCAGGCCCCAAGGCCCATAAGGCTCCGTAGCACATTCTCTATCAGAATGAGTTTTCAGACCTCACAAAATGAAGAGTTCATAACCACAAGGAACAGATTCAAGGCACATGAGTGCTCCCCATCGACCTCTGCATTCAGATATGAAAATGTGACAGCAGTTCCATCATCAATGGCCTGGAGAAAAGAAAGGTGCAGTAACACCTATTAAAGACCAAGGCCAATGTGGTAAGCATCAATTTAATTTCGAAATTTTACAAATCAAATGTAGTGCAGCAATTAAGATGTGCTAGCTGGTTGATAGCACAAAATTCATGTGTTTTTTACATTTTGCAGGATGTTGCTGGGCATTTTCAGCTGTGGCAGCTATGGAATGAATAAACCAACTAAAAACCGTCAAATTAGTGGAGGCTCTGAAGGCTTTACAACTTTCTTCAATTACGGAATAGCGCAGATGGATCAATCACGCGGTTCTGCAGCGTCCTCCAGTGTTGATCAGGGATGTGAGCTAGGGTGGTCTTATGGACGACGCCTTTGATTTCATCCTTAAAAATAAAGGCCTTACTTCTGAAACCAACTACCCATACTAAGGTGTTGACGGCACCTGTAACAGCAACAAGGAATCTAACCATGCTGCAACGATTACGGGTCATGAAGATGTCCCGGCTAACAGCGAAAGTGCATTGCTGAAAGCTGTAGCTATATAGTCAGCCAGTGTCCGTTGCCATTGATGCTAGTGGGTCTGACTTCCAGTTCTACTCGAGCGGAGTGTTCACTGGAGATTGTGGCACGGAACTGGACCATGGTGTTACTGCAGTTGGTTATGGAACGAGTGATGACGGGACTAAATAAATATTGGCTGGTGAAGAACTCGTGGGGTGAAGAGGGGTACATAATGATGCAAAGAGATGTGGATGCGCGCCAAAGAGGGCCTTTGTGGCATTGCTATGCAATCTTCCTACCCCACTGCATAATTTGAGGAATATCAATCTATTAAAATCTAGTGATTATGTTACTCTTAAAACTATTAATTAAATACAGGAAAATCATGTGAAAACCAACACACTTTCAGTATTTTTTGAATAAATCATTGTATAAAAAACGTTTCCATATTAGTCCTTCAACTGAAAATGTTTTCGTAAAAACCATCATGTATATAAAATATTTCCATAAAAGTCTTTTAACTTAACAAAATCTTATGAAAACTTCTAAAATAAACCTTAAAAAAACTCATAAAACAACACAATTTTCTTAAAAGTTTCAAGTTGAGTGACTTTTACATTAACATTTTTTGTACAAATATATAAGTTAAAGTTTAGTTCTAACATTAAAGGCAAAGTCCAATGGTTTCACTACTTGGTTCAAAAAGCCAGATAAATTGAATGTTCTTTTTTAACAAAATGGTTGGACCTATTTTAAGGGTCAACAATGGACTCTTTTAACAAGTTATATATTTTTGCATAAAAATAGTTTTTTTTATGAATGATTGGTCTATTGAGTTTATAATTCCTAATCATAAATGAGAAGGTTGTGATTTTTATGCTCAACCAAAACCAAGATTAAAAAAAAATGTCAAAACCAAATAAATACAGAATTCAAACCAATTATAAAAACTTCTATCTTAGGATATGAATCTATGATAATACTGTAAGCCTAATAATTAATCTCAAATTTTGAACGAAACATTTCGGATTCAAAAAACCAAAAAAATAAAAATTTCAGATCCTTAGATGTTTTCATTTGAAACTTTTAAGACCCTTAAGATAATTTTTTTAAGAGTTACTTGCATAGATGGTCCTTTAACTATCCCCAAATTGCAGTTATCGTCCTTTTTTCGAAAACGTTGAATTTGGGTGTTTTATGTACCAAAAAGTTGCATTTAAGGTCCTTTCTGACAGAATCCGTTAAATGTCTCTGTTAAGTCAAGGGCATTTTCGTCTTTTTAAGGGTAAAGGACCTTTTTTACAGTTTTTTCTTATTATTTGCTTTATTACTCTTATTATTATTATTATTATTATTATTATTATTATTATTATTATTATTATTATTATTATTATTATTATTATTATTAAAACTATAATAATAAAATCCCTAAAAAAAACCTTCTTATTCTTCTGTGCTCTCCACGTAGTCTCTCCAAATCCATCGATGTCAATGGATCTGCCATTTCTGATTCAAAACCTCAAATCTCATAAACTTGGACTTAGTTTCATCTTCAAGTCAAAACCCAGAAACATCTTCAAGCCTTCAAGCCCCTCTCTCGTAACCCCTTATCATTTTATGAGCTGCTGTAATGGATTCCAAATAGCTTCCAAACGGGAGTATATGTCTTGCTGCTCTTTTTGGCCCATTCGTAGCAGTCGTATGGCGGTTGATGGCCACAATTTGTTGTTCATTTCAAGGGTGGTTGAAACTTCAAACTTCAGCTTCTTATTGTTCCAAAGGCTATGAAAATCCGATGAGGAGTTTAGATATCAAATCTGTTCTTGACATGACTGGAGCGGCGCGCATATAAGGGTGGTGGCTATGAAAATCCGATGAGGTTTTTACGACTTTAGGCCTCCGATTAAGTATTCTACTACGCGTCTTCATCTCTAATGAAGTCTAGGTCTATTTCTCATTTTCGGATCTGGGTCTATTTCTTTTTTTTTTCGAATCTCCATCTCTTTAGTCATTTCTAGTTGAACGTAATTGCTTGAATCTTGTTTGGAATTTAATTCCAGATCTAGATTTGAGTGATTTTGTTTCCAGATCTCGATTTTAATGATATTTCATGATTGTGCTTCAAGATGCTATAGCTTGATTTTGTTCCTGATCTTGAATCTTGTTTGAAATTTAATTCCAGATCTCGATTTTAATGATATTTCAGTAAGTTTTGATGAAGATTAAAAATAATAATAATAATAATAATAATAATAATAATAATAATAATAATAATAATAATAAGAGTAATAAGAGTAATAAATCAAATAATAAGAAAAAATTGCAAAAAAGGTCCTTTACCCTTGAAAAGACGAAAATGTCATTGACTTAACGGAGACAAACGGATTCTGTTAGAAAGGACCTTAAATGCAACTTTTTGGTACATAAAACACCCAAATTGCAACGTTTTCGAAAAAGTGACGATAACTGCAATTTGGGGATAGTTAAATGACCATTTATGCAATTAACTCTTTTTTTAGAGGGTGTTTGGTTTTGCGTTTGAAAAAGTGCTGCAGCGTTTTGATACCTAATAATCAGATTATTGCTGTAAGAAAAAGTGCTGTTGAAAGTTTAGTGTTTTGATTTGCTTATGTTGTTGGGTATCACAGTTATCAAATAATTAGTTTTTAAGTGTTTGGATTTGCGTTTAAAACTTGTAAAATTACCAAAAAGGACATTTGTATATCATTATGAATTTTCTTAATTTAATAAGTGTTTTAGCTTATAATATAATATTTTTATTTATAATTATTTATCAATAAACATTTTAATAAGTTTTTCTATCAAAAAATAAAATTTTAGATATAATAATTTAGTTGAAGAGGGCTTATGCTCGATTCTAGAAAGTAGAACTCCCAGCCAGTAAAGTGAGACTTCTTGTTATCATTTATAAATTGAATCTAAGCTAATAAAAGTACAATTTAAAAAACAAAAAATTATAAGAAAAATATAATAGCATAACAAAGAGTTAATAATACTCAAATTTCAAATACAAACAAGTCGCTGAAACGAGAAAATACAAAATACAATACTAACATAATATTCTTAATTGGATTGCATTAAATCTCTTGCAATCAAATCTCTTACTCTACTCATGTATAAACCATCTTCCTTACGACATGTACTTCCATATTCTTGAATTCCGTTAATAGTAGTCGCTTGTGTATCTGCATCTCGTGTTGGAATGTAAGACTCATGTTGCGTCACATCAAAAGCTTCATCAAATTGACCTTGTTTCCTAATATAATTATGAATTGCCATGGTTGCTAACACAATGTGGTTTTGTGTTTCGTAGGAGTAATTTACAGGCATATCTCTTAATTTTGTCCATCTTGCCTTCCATACTCCAAATGTTCGTTCAATCACATTTCTTAAGGATGAGTGATGGTAGTTAAATGTCTCTTTGGTGCACGGTGAGAAGATGTTTGACCCTTACGAAAATCAGGTATATGATAACGAATATCATTCCCTTTGTATGGAGCAAGATACCCTCTAGTATTTGGATAACCATCATCAACCACATAGTACTTATCTATTTAAACAATAAAACAAATTATCATTATTAACTTTTATAAATCAAGGAAAATGACGTTTAAAATTATAAGGAAATACTAACCACCAGTCGGATGAGGAAATTTAACATCAGGTCTACGTAGTGCTTCCAAAAATATTGTGTATCATGTGCGGTCCCTTCCCATCCAGTCCATGCGAACGTGAAACACATATTAAAATCACATGTTGCCATAATATTTTGAGTTGGATAACCTTTTCGGCCGATATACTTGGCTTGCTCATGTTCTGGAACTGTTGCCTTTACGTGTGTTCCATCAATCGCTTCCAGTACAATCCTATATAAATTAAATTGAAATTATTACTTATATAGTTACTTTAACAGTTACCATTAAGATTCACATTAAAAATTAACATACCTTAAACATTGGATAATAACGAGGATTGTTTAAGATTTGCGGGGGTACTTCATCATTGTAATTTGGATTGGGCTTAATAATGTCTGCACTTAACTTCAATACCGCTCGTAAAACCTTATGAAAATGTCTATGAATTGTCTCTCCAGAATGATTAAATACTCCTTTAGCTACTCGATTACCCATCTTATGTGCTATAATAAACAAAAATATGGCTACCGTCTCCTCAACAGATATGTTACGTGTTGATGTTTAACCATATTTTGTTTGCAGGTCTACACATAAACTACGAAATACATCCACATGCAACCTAAGTTCTTCATAACAACGAATAGGATTACTGGTCAATATTTCTTGGATTAAATGGTTGCCGGTGCGAGTAGATGTGCGATAAGGTTGGCGCGCGTTGGTTACCATATTATGACCTATTATCAACCCTTCAACGGCTAAACTACATAATAACAACCACCTACACGCTTCCTCCCTCCATTCTTCTTCTAAAGAATCATCATGTGTTACATCCATCCTAAAAAAAAGTTTATGAGAAATTAAAGATAATGTCAAATATTACAATAACATAACAAAGATAACGTCAAATGTGAAACATAAACAACTAGTTCTCAATCCATAAAAAAATAACAACAAATGTCAAATGTGAAACACAAACAGTTAGTCCAAAGAGCAAACAAGAAAACAAGGAAAGACACTCAAATTTCTCAATCCATCAAGGAATAGAGAAATAAGATCTTATCATGTTCTGTAGGTGGACACATGAATGTCTCCCTTATGTTTTTATCGAGGAAAATGTGTAATGCCTTGTTATAGGCATTAGAACCCGGTTGAAAGTCAGGAGAGGTTGCAACAATATCTATGCAATCTTTAATAGAAGGTATGGCCGCCGAAGGTGAAAAAATTTGGGTGCTTTTCGAAGATAAAGCTTGCAATACGGTATCAAGTTTCACTTCAAACGTGGAAGCCGCTGTGCTTTTTCCCTTTGATGGCTAAAATCAAGTATATATATAAATTTTAGAAATTAACAGAAGTTGTTGTTACATTTATCTTGTCATCCCACCATTCTGGCGTGGCATCAATCGTCTTTTTCACCGGATCCCACCCAAGTCCAGATTCAATCCTCATCAAACGATCGTAAATTTTCCAATCTCTCTTCATTGCATCCCAGTGGTTTTTTAGTTGAAGCTTTGTGTAATCTCTTCCTGTTTTTTCTTTGAGATTTTTTACTATATTTAACCACCCAACTTTATTGAAGTAGGATCCAGGTCTATTACCTTTTTTAAATTCATCATGGCATAACTCAACAAAGATCATATGAGTGTCATGATCCCAAACGATTTTTTTCGCTATAACCTTTGTAGATTTACCGTTAACACCAACCTTATCAATATTCGAGTCCATTTCCTGAATAATAATAATAACGTCACACTATGACAACAAGTTCTTTGAATCTAGCTTGAGTCGAAAGTTTTGTGATTAATTAGCAACTTGAAACAAAGAAATAAAAACTCACCAACAATATCATAAAAACAGGCTAAAAGAAAACAGTAACAAATCATACGAGCAATAGTTCCATCTATATTTTCTAACCATCTGAAGCAATAAAATGCAAATTGATCACTTATGGATGTGCAATTAAAATTGATTGCTTTAATCGAACACAAAGCATAACAGGGTATTGATTTTCTGCTTACTTATGATCAAGACATCTAATTTTGATCATTGAGATGCAATGTAAAATTCAGAAATGGTTTGAAATCCATACATATATACATATTAGAAATCCATAACAATATCAATTTGGCCAATGCACCAAACCTGAAATTATAATTAAAAAATCAAATTTTAACAATGCATCAAACCTGATCAAGACATCTAATTTTGATTATTAAAAAATCAATGTAAATTTCAGAAATGGTTTGAAATCCATAAATATATACATATTAGAAATCCATAAGAACAATATCAATTTGGCCAATGCACCAAACCTGAAGTTATAATTAAAAAATCAAATTCAGAAAAGGATTTAAAATCTGAAATTGATCACACAAGTGATTATTAATGCAAACAAACAAGTTATAAGGCTTTAAAATCTAAAAAAACGAACTGAAAAAACCAAAGGAACTTACGTGCGCCGCCTAGTCGCCGTTGTTCCCCGTCGCCGCCTGGTCGCCGCTGGTGAAGAGACTGCTGGACGGTGGTCGCTGGTGGTCGCCGGTGGTCTAGAGACGGCGCTCCAGTCGTCTGGCTTGATGGGCAGGAAGGAGATGGAACAGGGCTGGTCGCCGGTGGTCTAGAGACGGCTGGCAGGGAAGAAGAAGACGCCGGTGGTTGGAGGCGTGAATGAAGAAGAACAGGAGCTGTGAGTATGAAAAACAAAATAAAGGGTATTAGGTTTAGGTTTACAAAGGGTAGAATTGTCATTTAACAACTAAAATTAATTGATGTTGCTTTATGATGTGCCGCTAGCACACCTTAATTTTAATTAAGAAATGGAGATAAATAAACTAAAACTAGCGGACAAATAGGCAAGTATCACCTATCGTATACTAGTATAGCTTACGTAAGTCCGGGTATCGAGCTCAGGGACAATCTGGTGGAATGATGATAATAAGTTGTCGGTTAATAATTAGCTATGTATTTAAATTGGTTTAAACTATGAATAATGAAATTAATGACCAAAGATTTATCAAAACTACACACACAATCCTAAGGAATTAATTACTAAGATTTTTGATAAAAGGAAACATGTAATCAAATGGTATCACTCCCCCTAAACATCGGATGAACAATTTAACGTGCAAATCAGATAATATACTAGTTATGATTCCAAAGCAACAAACACACAAATCTCTAAGTTATGTTTGATACTAATTTATCATAACAACCAATATCATATCCACTAAAATCTCTTATACATGTATACAATATCGATTAATTAACATGTGAACAATGATCATCTAGCTATATAGATTTCACATTGTAGCACAATAATCCCATAACTCACGACGTGAACACGAAAACCTCTTTTAAATGTTCAAAACTTGAGTTATGCAAATTCGAATGTTCACAACAAGTTTACATCTTTTGAAAGATTATTCGGTTAATACCAAATACATAAAATTCATGCTATATTCTCATAAAAACATAAATCCCCTCTTATTATTATGAAAACACCGATTAAACCTACTCTTTCACCATCTCTAGTAGAAAGATTCAACTTCACCAAGTGTTTGGTTTATCAAAAATAAATACCAACTATTTCGAACTCTCATTATGGAAATAATAAAGCATTCATAGCAAGTTTAACAAGTATAACCATAGCAACAAGATTTTCATTCAAAATATGCAAACTTCGATATATTATCCGATTACATACAAATATAAATCATCCAATGTCTAGGGTTTGCTACCCAAATGATTACATAGCAAAACTACTCCATGCTAATGGAGTAAAACACCATCATACAATAAGCAAGCATTTCAAACATTAAGATAAACTTAAGTATACGAAAAACTCCCCTAATAACGTATGTTGATGAAGATGCAATCCTTTGAACCAAAACTCCAAGTTAGATAGCTTCCTTTGGCTTCCTTCTTCCTCAAGAAATCAAAGAATGTATGTGGAATTTTTTGATAAAAATTCACCTCCTCATAAATGAGCAGAATTCTCCTTTTATAGGCTGGGGAGAACTCGCCGAGTTCAAGGTTTGAACTCCCCGAGTTCATGAGTTGTCGCCGAGTTCATGAAGGGAACTCGCCGAGTTCATGAGTTGTCGACTCCTCATTTGATCGAGTTCAGGAGGAACTCCCCGAGTTCAGGGGGAACTCCCGGAGTTCAGGAGGAACTCCCCGAGTTCAGGAGCAGGTCAGACATTCTGTTTTGATGTGAACTCGCAGAGTAGGTGTCTGAACTCGCCGAGTTCTTGTTGTTTCAGCTCCTTCCACTTCTATTTACTCAACAAACACCTGAAATGACAACATGAACCTATAAGATCGAGTTTGAGATGAATAACAACCAAAAAGCTATGCAAAACACGAGATATCGTCCGATAAAACATGTACAAATTGGACGATATCAAACATTCCCACACTTAACCTTTGCTTGTCCTCAAGCAAATCCGGCTTAATTACTATGCTTACGAAAAGAACTCATTGGCTTTTTAATTTGATCAACAATTCACAAACATTTTAGAGATCTAAACGCATTAAAGACTTAGTGGCGGAAAGTGAAAAGCATTAAATAATAGGAACAAAACCTTGAATTCTCGACTGGCACCGAAATAGCTACATAAAACAACCTGATCATTCCAGACCAAAGCAAAACTTAAACACCTCATTCAATGAAGCTCTCTACCCTCGGTGTTTAGGCTTAAACAAAACACTCAAATGCACAATTTGTCAAAATTACTTACCATAAGCTTGCCAAAAGATCAAAATTCCAACACTTGAATTGAAACGATGCAATCATCAAGAGGACTTCAAAAAGGGCAAAATTGGGCTAAGGGTAAGGTGAGAAAGTTTTGGAAAGGGGGTGTGAAATAGCCTTAAGTTCGTACCATCAAGAAACGTCTCTATAATACAAAATAGATAGGAATGAGCAACCTTTGATTTTTTTTTTTTTTTAATTATGAGACTACTTTGCTAGAAGCTTTTCACGAATTTTTTTCTTTTACGAGTGGGTCTTAAGTAGCTCAAATATTGTTGCTTTTTCATTATTTATTTTATTTTATTTTTTTTGTGGCTAACTATTCCTCTCATTAATTCACGTTTCAACTTGAAATGGGGGCACGAACGTTGGCTAGGGTTACTAAAGAAAAATGGATAAATATGGCTAAACAAAAAGATGGCTAACATAAAATAAAAAGGCTAAGGCTCAAAAGTGGCTATCTAATGGATATATGGGTGAAAAGGAAAAAGAAAAGGCTGATGTTTAGGTAATCCTAAAAGTCAAGGGCATTTTAGTCTTTTCAGGGCAAAAGGACTTTTTTTGCAATTTTTCTTATTTTTTGCATTATTATTATTATTATAAAAACAAACAGCTACACAAGTTGAAATGGAGGCGAAATTGTGAGAGGCAGGAGACATAATTCAAAGTCCTTCATAACATTATTCTTGCTTAATCACAATGGATTATGTTATATATAACCATGTCCTGTTTTTCATGAAAAACCCGATAGATTGTATATATATTTCAATAAATCTTCTACCATCGATCTCCTCTTTCCTTCTTTCATCTGAAACATTAAGCCCGTAGCAACCCAAATCCCTCACACCACTCGGCCCGTAGCCCCACCCCTTAACCCCTTTCTAGGTCTCCGGCTAGAATTAGAACCAGCGGCCGTTGACGATTTGGTGAGATCGACACTATGAGAGAAAGAGTTGAGGGAAAGTGAAGATGTGTTGATAGTAACGGTCACCTACTCCGGCACCACCACCACCAGGAGGGTGGCCGTTTCTCGGAGAGTCTCTCTCGCTGTTTCGTGCTGGTTGGGATGGATCTCCTGAGAGATTTGTTAAGAAACGAATCGAGAAACATGGTGGTCCTCTAGTGTTCAAGACGTCGTTGCTTGGCGATCATATGGTCGTGCTGTGTGGTCTCGCCGACAATAAGTTCCTGTTTGGGAATGAGAATAAGAAGGTGGGGATGTGGTGGCGGGTTTCAGTGAGGAAGCTTTTCAGCAACTCTTTGCTTTCGTTTCATGGTGAAGAAGCCAAGTGGGTGAGGAAGATGCTATTATTTGTATAATAATAATAATAATTGCAAAAAAGTCCTTTTGTCCTGAAAAGACTAATTTGCCCCTGACTTAACCTCAAAAGTTAACGGATTCTGTTAGAAAGGACCTTATTTGCAACTTTCGATACATAAAACACTCAAATTGTAAATTTTTTTAAAAAAGGACGATAACTGCAATTTGGGGATAGTTAAAAGACCATCTATGCAATTAACTTTTAAAAGTATGATTCCCAAATATAAAGCATATTTTTCATTTTTATTTAATCTTCTCTATTGCAAATTTACAACATACTTATTCATATACACAATTGGTCACTAATATTTATCATATTGAATTGGTCACAATAGTCTCAAAATCCATCCCACTGATTAATCAAATGACTTGCTTCAAATGTTTATTTTGGACTATACTGTATAAGTGTATAATATGTATGTCATCAACTAATTAGATAAAAAAAACATCATTTTAAGAGAAAAAAAAAATGTTGATTAGAAATTGAAGAGCAACAATTAAGAGTCCATTTCATTTTTATATTTTTTATGTTGATAATAATATGAGAAGTAAAATTCATACCAACCTTAATTCTCGATCTACTTATTTTTCATTGAGAATTAAAGCTCTTGTCACATAATAAAAACTTGTAAACTTCACGTGATTCTTTTCATTGTACCAAACGTCCTTTATATATATATATATATATATATATATATATATATATATATATATATATATATATATATATATATATATATATATATATATATATATATATATATATATATATATATATATATATATATATATATATATATATATAGATTGAGGCTCAATTGAGAACTTTTATGCAACAAAAACCTCGAGGAACTTTTGTGCATCCGATAATCTACCAAGGGTGCACAAAGGGCATTTATGGAAAACTAAAGATATGATAATTAATTTATTTCTAAAAATCATTAAAAGATAATTAGGAGTTACATCTTGAATTAAAATCTCATATTAACTATATTCTTCATTTTCCTCCCCATTGCTCTCTCTCTCTCTCTCTCTCTCTCCCTTTCTCTCTAATCATGTTCTTCATAATTTTCATAAGGATGATGATTTGAATATGAAGATTAACGGTGAACCACAATGATGATGAACATGAACAAGAGATGCAACTGATGATAATTATGAAAAACACGATGCATAAATTGATGATGAACGATGAATAAATGATGATGCATAGATGGATGATAAACAATGATGATGCATAGATGGATGATGAACGATAACGAAAAATGATGATGCATAAATGGATGATGAATAATGACGATGTATAGATGAATGATGAACAAGTACATAGATGAATAAAAAATATGAACGACGAACACGATGCATATATGAATGATCAACAAGACATGATGCATAAATAAATTTGTGTATTTTTTTTTGTTAAATGCGTCTTATTTTAACACGATGCATAGATAAACACGATTAACAATGAAATGCATCAATCTCCATCATCTTTTTTGAATTTGTGTAATTTTTGTTAAATTTGAAAATGTATCAATTGAATTTATTTAGCATTTATTATTTGATTATTTGTTGAAATATTAAATTTAATGATGTATCCACATTCCCCAAAATGCCCTTTCTTGTTTGTTTCTATAATGCACAAGATGCATAAAATTGTCCAACTATTTACCATTTTGCCATTAATCTTGTGAAGACCACCCCTTACGGGCAGTTCTCACGAGTCTAGGTCCCACATCATGCAATACGATATCAACCATAACTAAGATAGAGTAATTGATTGGTCACAAGAGATGTTAAATTTCTTGTTTGCCAAGAACAAGGTAGGTTTCATCGATGGGTCGATCAAAAAGCCAGAACCGAATGCCACCGATTACATGGCATGGATGAGGTGTGATGCTATGATAAAGGGGTGGTTAAACACAGCAATGGAGAAAGACATCAGAACAAGTGTTAAATAGGCCAACACTGCACAAGAAATTTGGGAAGACCTTCAAGAACGCTACGGGAAGGAAAGGGCACCAAGAGCCTACGAACTCAAACAATCTCTCACAACAATCAGGCAAGATGGTTCTTCTATCTCATCATACTACACCAAGCTTCGCTCACTCTGGGATGAAATACAGTCTGTTCTCCCTATTCCTAAGTGCTCATGCAATGGCTGTACATGTGGGTTAGGGAGAAAGCTGGTTGAGGTAAAAGAGAAAGAACAACTTTACGAGTTTTTATTGGGTTTGGATGGAGAATTCTGCACAATAAGGACTCAAATACTAGCCATGAAACCAACGCCATCTTTGGGTACTGCATACCACCTAGTTGCTGAGGATGAGCAACAAAGGGCTATATCCAGCGCTAAAAAAACTGTCATCGAACCCGCTGCTTTCCAATCATATGTTCCGGGAAAACGTGGCTCAAATCAGCAAACCAAGACTGCAGCAAAAGTCGATAAACGAGGAATGGGCCAGCCAGATGAACATTGCAATTTCTGTGGGAAGGACGGCCAAAATAGAGAAGGATGTTTCAAGCGAATTGGCTATCCAGATTGGTGGCCAGGAAAAGGGAAGCAAGACAAGCCCAAGCCGAGAGCTGCCTTTGTAGGAGGAGAACAAGATAGGGTGCCAAACCTCACAAATGAACAGTACCTACAGTTTTTAAACTTCTTAGGGAACAAAGAGACCAACAAACAAGAGGCATTGCCAGTTGCAAACATGACCGGAAATGTCGGGCATGAATAAGTGGATTATTGACTCGGGTGCTACCGAGCATATAACTTACAAAGATGTTTTGCTTAAAAATAAAACAAATCGGAATCATGAGATGCCTGTGACCATACCGAATGGTGAGTCGATAGCCGTGGAAGGACGAGGAGAATGTGTCTTACCTAATGGAACAACTATCAAAGGGGTTTTACACGTTCCAGAATTTAAATGCAATGTGCTTTCTGTTAGCAAGTTATCAAAAGATCTCAGATGTGCCGTAACCTTTTTTCCCAATTTTTTTGTTATACAGGATTTGCTTTCTAAGGCCTTGATTGGAGCGGGTAAATGCGACCGGGGTCTATACAAGATGGGAATGATGGGAGCTGAGAGACAAGCCTTGACGACCACCATCAACACTTGGCACAAAAGACTTGGTCATGCATCTAATTCAAAACTTTCAAGTGTCGGTTTTTTGAAAAATGTTTCTATGAAGTCTAGAGGCAATTTTTGTGATTCATGTTTAAAGGCAATGTTGGAAAATATAGCAAATTAAGATGCACGAGGAAAAGAACAAATGTGGAGCAATTTTCTGTGTATTTCTCTTAATGATTTGTTACACAAATACACTACTTAAATAAGCAAAAGTAGACTAACTACTACTCCTTCAATCCTGGAAAAATAGTGCAGTGCTCCACTAAAAAACTAAAAACGTGCAGCTTATTGACTCCTATTTAATCTCTTCATGGCCACATCACCTTTGACAAAATCAACCCAATGCAACATTAAACTATTAACTAAACACAAAAAATATAACTTATTAAAAAACTCCATGCATGCATACGAGCAGAAGTAACCAATTAATTAAATTCCAACATTCACCCCCTAATTGGTTACTCTCGGTCCAATCACAACAATGCTGGCTCCTCTTGTATGAAATTAGCCTCTTGATTTCCCCGTTTCGGACACTCATTGCTATAGTGACCAAGTTCACGACAATTGTAGCATGTAATGTGGCTTTTGTCACGGACACGTTCATTTCCGTCCCGACTCTTCCCGGACAAACGACCTCTTCCCCGGCCGTGTCCGAAGTCACCCCGACTTGAACTTCCACCGCCACAATGCTTACATCCGTGAGACTTCTCTTCACTTGCCAACAACAAACCACCTTGAGTGTGTTCGATCTTCTCGGTGCCTTTAATACGCTCCTCGTACGCCTTTAACCTTCCAACGGCCTCGTCAAATAGCATTGAATCCAACTCGAAACATTGCTATATCGAAGCCACTATTTGAAGAAAAGACTTCGGCATCGAGTCAAGTAGTCTTTTCACCAAGTCTACTTCTTCAAGCTCGTACCCGAGGCTCCTTGCCTTCGAAGCTAAACCGCTCAATTTTGTCACAAAATCATCAACACTTTCACCCTCCTTCATTCGCAAACTTTCAAGCTCTCGTTTCAATGTTGCAACCCGAGCCGATCTCACCCGATCCACTCCCAAATACCGTGTCTTCAATCCATCCCACACTTGTTTTGGATCCGTGTAACACGACATTTGCAAAACCATATCCTCCGGTATAGCTTGAAACAGAAACGCGAGAGCTTGCTTCGATTTTCTTGGATCTGATCCTTCACCTAGTGCCCTTGGTTCGACCGTCTCCCACAAGCCGTGTGCGTCCATAATCGTCTTGACCTTGACAGCCCACACCGGATAATTCGTCGGGGTCAAGGCCGGAACTTGAAACGACATCGAACCTCCTTCTTTCATCGGTACCATCGCCATTCGATTTTTTGACAGCCCCAACTTAATATGATCAAGCTTGTTCCGAGAGTACTTTTCCACCGATCAGAAAAACAAAGGTCACACCCGCCTTTTACCGTCTTTCGTCACCCGCGAAACGAACCAAATCAAAGCCACCCGCTTCGATTTCTTCCCGTTCGTTTATACCCGCACCCGGTTAGTCTCTCTTTATCACAGTGAACAAGCCCGATCAAGTGAAATCAGGGCTGCTGTGGAGTTGCTTCAAAGTATGATCAAGAACGACTCACAAACTCTTGAAATGAACCAGGAAAAAAACAGCTCACACCCCCCTCGATCGAACCGCTCTGATACCAACTGTTGGAAAATATAGCAAATTAAGATGCACGAGGAAAAGAACAAATGTGGAGCAATTTTCTGTGTATTTCTCTTAATGATTTGTTACACAAATACACTACTTAAATAAGCAAAAGTAGACTAACTACTACTCCTTCAATCCTGGAAAAATAGTGCAGTGCTCCACTAAAAAACTAAAAACGTGCAGCTTATTGACTCCTATTTAATCTCTTCATGGCCACATCACCTTTGACAAAATCAACCCAATGCAACATTAAACTATTAACTAAACACAAAAAATATAACTTATTAAAAAACTCCATGCATGCATACGAGCAGAAGTAACCAATTAATTAAATTCCAACATTCACCCCCTAATTGGTTACTCTCGGTCCAATCACAACAATGCTGGCTCCTCTTGTATGAAATTAGCCTCTTGATTTCCCCGTTTCGGACACTCATTGCTATAGTGACCAAGTTCACGACAATTGTAGCATGTAATGTGGCTTTTGTCACGGACACGTTCATTTCCGTCCCGACTCTTCCCGGACAAACGACCTCTTCCCCGGCCGTGTCCGAAGTCACCCCGACTTGAACTTCCACCGCCACAATGCTTACATCCGTGAGACTTCTCTTCACTTGCCAACAACAAACCACCTTGAGTGTGTTCGATCTTCTCGGTGCCTTTAATACGCTCCTCGTACGCCTTTAACCTTCCAACGGCCTCGTCAAATAGCATTGAATCCAACTCGAAACATTGCTATATCGAAGCCACTATTTGAAGAAAAGACTTCGGCATCGAGTCAAGTAGTCTTTTCACCAAGTCTACTTCTTCAAGCTCGTACCCGAGGCTCCTTGCCTTCGAAGCTAAACCGCTCAATTTTGTCACAAAATCATCAACACTTTCACCCTCCTTCATTCGCAAACTTTCAAGCTCTCGTTTCAATGTTGCAACCCGAGCCGATCTCACCCGATCCACTCCCAAATACCGTGTCTTCAATCCATCCCACACTTGTTTTGGATCCGTGTAACACGACATTTGCAAAACCATATCCTCCGGTATAGCTTGAAACAGAAACGCGAGAGCTTGCTTCGATTTTCTTGGATCTGATCCTTCACCTAGTGCCCTTGGTTCGACCGTCTCCCACAAGCCGTGTGCGTCCATAATCGTCTTGACCTTGACAGCCCACACCGGATAATTCGTCGGGGTCAAGGCCGGAACTTGAAACGACATCGAACCTCCTTCTTTCATCGGTACCATCGCCATTCGATTTTTTGACAGCCCCAACTTAATATGATCAAGCTTGTTCCGAGAGTACTTTTCCACCGATCAGAAAAACAAAGGTCACACCCGCCTTTTACCGTCTTTCGTCACCCGCGAAACGAACCAAATCAAAGCCACCCGCTTCGATTTCTTCCCGTTCGTTTATACCCGCACCCGGTTAGTCTCTCTTTATCACAGTGAACAAGCCCGATCAAGTGAAATCAGGGCTGCTGTGGAGTTGCTTCAAAGTATGATCAAGAACGACTCACAAACTCTTGAAATGAACCAGGAAAAAAACAGCTCACACCCCCCTCGATCGAACCGCTCTGATACCAACTGTTGGAAAATATAGCAAATTAAGATGCACGAGGAAAAGAACAAATGTGGAGCAATTTTCTGTGTATTTCTCTTAATGATTTGTTACACAAATACACTACTTAAATAAGCAAAAGTAGACTAACTACTACTCCTTCAATCCTGGAAAAATAGTGCAGTGCTCCACTAAAAAACTAAAAACGTGCAGCTTATTGACTCCTATTTAATCTCTTCATGGCCACATCACCTTTGACAAAATCAACCCAATGCAACATTAAACTATTAACTAAACACAAAAAATATAACTTATTAAAAAACTCCATGCATGCATACGAGCAGAAGTAACCAATTAATTAAATTCCAACAGGCAAAACACACGAGACTGCCTTTTCCTATTAGTGTTACTAAGACAAATTCTTGTTTTGAGTTAATTCATTGTGATGTTTGGGGTAAATATCGTACGCCATCTTTTACACAAGCACGTTACTTTCTAACCATTGTTGATGACTTTAGTAGGGCAGTTTGGGTTTTTCTACTGAAACATAAGTATGATGTTAAAACTTGTCTCATTGGGTTCCACAAGATGGTTAGTACTCAGTTTGGAAAAAGCATAAAAAGAATAAGGTGCGACAACGGAGGAGAATTTGTTTCGAACAACATGGTCGATTTTTACACAAAGGAGGGGATAGTGTTAGAAACCACGTGTCCACATACCCCACAACAAAATGGGGTTGTGGAACGTAAACACAGACACTTGTTGGAAACGGCACGGGCCTTAAGGTTCGAGGCAAGCCTACCTATTAGGTTTTGGGGAGAGTGTATCCTCACGGCTGCTTATATAATTAATCGTTTGCCATCGAGTGTGATAGAGGATAGAACTCCTTTTGAAGTCATATACAATCAGCAACCAGATTATGAATCAATGAGGGTGTTTGGGTGTCTTGCATATTACAGAAGTACACAGACGAAAGGATATAAGTTCGGGATACGGGGGAGACCAGGTGTTTTCGTGGGTTACCCACAAGGAACAAAAGGATATAAGATATATGATCCTGAACAAAACAAGATCATTATATCTAGAGACGTGAAGTTCGTTGAAGAAAACTTTCCCTTCACTACTCTCAGCCAAGAAAAGGAAGAGGAGGAGGTTTTCACTTTTCCAGATGCATGGGATGAGATAGGCAGCCCAAATGCTACTGAACCTGGACCAGGATCAAGTGCCGAGCAACATGACACTCAAAACTCAACTGAGAACTTGGGTGATAATTCTCAAAACGAGAATCATGTTGAGGGTGAGGAACAAGCAGGTGTCATCGGTGAAGATGATCAAGTTGAAGTGAACAATAATGAACCGATAAGAGAAAAAAGAACCAGAGTTCGATCAAAGCTGCTAAACGATTACGTTGTAAATCTTCCCCCATCAACAGACCCTGATCAACCTGCTCCAGATCAAACACCTTCGACGGTACATCCCTTAGCCAACTTTGTTGCTTATGACAATTTTTCTGACACACATAAAGCTTTTTTGTCGGCCATTGATTCAAACAATGAGCCAACACATTTTAATCAGGCTGTACAAAATGAAAATTGGAGGGATGCCACGAGAAAAGAGATTCGGGCCTTAATTAGAAGAAAATAGAACATGGACGCTCAAGAACTTACCAGATGGAAAGAAAGCCATTGACTCCAAATGGGTATATAAAATTAAGTATAAACCAAATGGAGATATCGAGAGATACAAGGCTCGACTTGTAGCGAAGGGTTATACACAGTTGGAGGGTATTGATTTCCACGATACATTTGCACCGGTAGCCAAACTCGTGACGGTTAGAACTTTGCTCGCTGTTGCCGTTAAGAAAGGATGGCACATTCATCAGTTGGACGTTAATAACGCCTTTCTGCATGGAGATTTAAAGGAGGATGCATACATGAAGATACCACAAGGTTTTGGAAGAAAAGAAGACACTAGAGTATGTAAACTAAGAAAGTCACTTTACGGACTCAAGCAAGCCTCAAGGAATTGGTACCAAAAGTTCACCGCTTCATTATTAAAGATTGGTTTCAAGCAGACAGGTGCAGACCATTCCCTTTTTACACTCAAGGGAAAGAACATGTTTGTAGCAGCTCTTATCTATGTAGACGATGTCATAGTGGTTGGCGATAATCTTGAAAAGATTCAAAAAATAAAGGACTATCTCGACAAATAATTCAGCATAAAAGACCTTGGGGTTTTGAAGTACTTTCTTGGTATCGAGGTAGCTCGAACGAATGAAGGATTGGTGCTAAGCCAACGTAAATATGTTGGAAACAAAGCCTTTAATCTCACACAAAACACTCACGTATATGAAAATGAAAAGAAGAAAAGCAATTTGAGACTTTCACTTTGTTTGCAGAAGACTCTGCTTTTTTATCCCATATCTAATAAAACAAAAACTAAAGGCCTATTTATAGCCTTTCAAATGAAATCACTAAACATAAAAATAGGAAAAAGTCATGCCCACTTTCTCCACCTAGCCAAAGATTAGGTACCTAAACTCAATCTTCACAAGCAAACTCTAACGTGCTACTCCATGAAAATCGGCCAACCATATACCTATTCAAACTTCTGAATTATTAACTAAAACATTAAATTAAAACCTCAAATACTAAATAATTAAAAGAACTCCAGCCATGCAGATTTAAAATTTGACCCACGTGACCGATTAATTCCAACAATCTCTCCCTTAATCGGTCATTTGCGCTCCGTATCGTACTCACAGTAGTGCCGGTTCCTCTTCGATCAAATTTGCTTGATGGTTCCCCCACTTCGGACACTCCGATATGTAATGCCCAACCTCGTTACACTTGTAGCATTTCACGTGGCTTTTGTCCCGTTGTACTCGACCATGTCCTCGACCTCTCCCGGACCCCCGACCTCCACCGCGGCCACGCCCATAGTCTTCACGATTCGAGTTTCCACAACCACAATGCTCACACCTATGATCCTTTCCTTCTGTTTTATCACCCGAAGTTGTAAATAAAAGTTGATTGAACTCAGTTTGGATCTCCTCAACCTTGATCCTTTCTTCATAAGCTTTAAGCCGACCCACCACATCGTCATAACCAATGGTTTTCAAGTCTACAACTTGTTCTATAGAAGCCACCATATGAATGAAACGTTTAGGTAGACCATTAAGAAATCTTTTTACCAATTTTGTCTCTTCAATAGTCGAGCCAAGTGAGGCGGCTCGGGAAGCATACTCCGACAACTTGTTAGCAAAATCATCGATAACTTCTTGGTCCTTCATCTTGAGATTTTCAAACTCTCCCATTAGAGTTTGAAGCCTTGCCTCTCGGATTCGATCGGCACCCAAATGACGGGTTTTAAGAACATCCCACATTTCCTTTGCGGTTGTGAGATTCCCTATTTGCAGAATGTGATCTTCGGGTATGCTTTGATACAAGAGAGCCATTGCAATATTATTTTTCTTGGGATCCCGATTTGTTCCTGGTTCTATCATGTCCCACACTCCATGAACATTGAAAATAACCCGCATCCTCATGGCCCATACCGTGTAATTTGTGGATGACAACACCGGAAATTGAAGAGTTACGGTGTTGTTACCTTTGACGGTGTCCAAACTTTGATCCTTCGATGCAGCCATTCTTGAGATTTACTGCACTACCAAGGTTAAATAATCAATCAAAACGCTGCTGAAATTATTACCTGCAATCACCTTTTGCTACCTTTCTCCCGCTGTTTAGTTCCTTTGATTAACACCTTCTGGTTGCTAAATGCCCCTTTGTTCTTCGATCAACACAACTGGGTTAACAAGCCCGCTGATTTTGGCCGAAATCACGACTTGTCTCCGCTACCCTTTTGATCCCCTAGAACATCAACCTTAGAGACCCACGATTAGAATACAGACCCCTTCACTTGAACCATGCTCTGATACCAAATGTTGGAAACAAAGCCTTTAATCTCACACAAAACACTCACGTATATGAAAATGAAAAGAAGAAAAGCAATTTGAGACTTTCACTTTATTTGCAGAAGACTCTGCTTTTTTATCCCATATCTAATAAAACAAAAACTAAAGGCCTATTTATAGCCTTTCAAATGAAATCACTAAACATAAAAATAGGAAAAAGTCATGCCCACTTTCTCCACCTAGCCAAAGATTAGGTACCTAAACTCAATCTTCACAAGCAAACTCTAACGTGCTACTCCATGAAAATCGGCCAACCATATACCTATTCAAACTTCTGAATTATTAACTAAAACATTAAATTAAAACCTCAAATACTAAATAATTAAAAGAACTCCAGCCATGCAGATTTAAAATTTGACCCACGTGACCGATTAATTCCAACAAAATATACCTTGGATATCTTGAAAGACGCTGGTAAGTTAGGGTGTCGTCCTAGTCTCTTTCCGATGGAGCAAAATTTAAAATTGGATAAAGATGAGGACGGATTGCCCACGGACCCAAATCAGTATCGTAGGCTTGTTGGAAGGTTGCTTTACTTGCAGGCAACGAGACCTGACATCACTTACGCTGTTAACGTATTGAGCCAGTTTGTCGGAAACCCGAAACAAAGTCATTTAGAAGCTGTCGACCGGGTCTTAAGGTATCTTAAGGCAACTGCAGGTCAGGGAATTCTTTTGGCTAAAGGGGGTGGCAATAACTTGACTGCGTATTGCGACTCAGACTGGCTTGGATGCCCTTTCACTCGAAGATCACGAACCGGATACTTGCTGTTTTTAGGGGGAGCACCAATATCCTGGAAGTCAAAGAAACAATCTGTTGTTTCCAGATCGTCAGCCGAAGCGGAATATAGAGCCATGGCAACAACCGTTAGCGAAATTCTGTGGATGAGATGGCTGCTTAAAGAAATTGAAATTCCACCTAGCGGACCAACTCAATTATTCTGTGATAACCAAGCAGCCTGTCATATAGCCAATAATCCAGTGTTCCATGAACGTACCAAACATGTGGAAATGGATTGTTTCTTCGTCAGGGAACGAGTTGAGTCTCAAGAGATAAAACCCATGAACATCGATACCAAACTGTAAATCACTGACATATTTACCAAGCCTTTAGGGACGCGACAATTCCATATGCTACTTGACAAGCTGGGCACTCGAAACCTCCATGCCTCAGCTTGCGGGGGAGTAAAGGAAACATATCAATTCTCTCCATAATTCTCTCCATAAATTGTGTCATAATCTTTTCCTTTTTTAGTTGTTGCTTTGCATATATATGCAGACCTTTTGTATAGGCTTTTCAAGAAAAATAATAGAATGATAAAATTCTCCTAATTTTATTAGAATCATAGGATGGTATCACAAAACATACAACAACACTGCATCCCAAGTTCCTTTTAGATTCCTTTTAGACTATTTGGAGTACAGATTTGCTTGCTGGACTTATACAAAATTGTATTAAGTCATGGTGGCTTTGAAAAAGTCACTTGTGAAGAAAAGTGGAGTGGATTAGCAAATGCACTTGGCTTTCCCTCCTATTACGGCCTGGATTGATGAAAATCTATGAAGATCATTTGTTCCTACATCAATGCTATTATGAGTTCACAAAACAAGCCAAGTTATGGCCAGAAAGTGTTGCACAGAAGAAGATTGATGCAGCAAGAGTGTATGCTGATCAACAGTGAGATGGAAGAGATTGATCGACGAGCAGGTAAACTGATGCTGATGACAGCATGAAAGAAGATGTCGACTACGTTGTTGTTTGAAGACACCATTGCTAGAAAAGTTTCATAACATTTAGGAGGTGAATGTTAGAAATTATAAATGTTATTGAAACTTCAGTTAGTTTATTATGTGACAATTAATATTGTAAATATATATCTATCCTAAGTTAAATACCGGTACTATCCTAAACCGGTTTATGGTAGTTAAATGTAACTGTCATTAGGACAGTTACATCCTTCTGCGAACAGATGCGTCTGTTGGACACATTAGAAGCCTATATATATCTGTGTATTATGTCTGTATGTATGTGTGTGATTATCAGAAATAATAAGTGTTTAGTTAGTAAATTTCTGTGTTTTTCTTTCTGTTCCTTTGTCCACCAAATTTTCTGCCTACGAGAGCATGATGAACAGCAGTGTTCAAGACATTTTCAATGGATCATATGCATCTGAATGTGATGATCCATATGCTTCGAGAGTTCTATCCACCCTGGGACGAAGAAGTTCTATCAACACATAAAACACGTGTCACACGAATATAATCCAAAACATATAAAATTATAAATGATAATCCAAGTATCCAAGAACACATCAAAAGTATTTAAAGCCACTAATCAATAGCGGTAATCGAAGCCCAACTTTGACCGAACTAAACTCATTGTTGTATTCAAGTCGACAATTTCATTTACCCACATCATTAATTAATGTGGGAGACAACCCAAACTTTTTCAAATATTTTCAAATTAAGGGGGACTCAAATTTTTTAGAAATTTTGAAACCCTAGTTTATACGAGTCTTATGCATGTCATCGTGTACAACGATATTATACGTGTCTTACACGTGTTTATACAGGTGTGTAAGATATGAAACACAAACATTAAATTCGTGTCGACACGGATTTACACAAAACACGAATTTGTAAAACTCACATACGAAAAACTTGTGTCATGTCGTGTACCAAATTACCAGGTCTACAGCGAATCCCCATCAAATCCCCGTCAGAGGCCAATCTTCATTTCAATATTTGTAATTTCCAGGTTATTTTAATGCAACCAAACCCCTACTCTATTTTGATCCCAATGGAATGAATGATTGAAAAGTTTGTTCAAATTGACCCCAGATCATTAGCTCAGACTATGAAGCTGCCATAGCTAAAAATTTGAGACTGTTGGCACCTCTGATCACAAAGCTCTTGTTCTGGTGTCATTGGGATCAACTTGATCTGGTGTGTCATTGACCTACAGTGAAAGTCAAATCTATTGGAATCATTGTTAGCAGAAATTCAAAATTCATATTCAAGCTTTTGTGAAAGATTCCTTCAGGGAATACAATAGTGCTTCTGTTGGTGGTTGACCGGCTGATGCATTTCAAAAAAGAGTCTAGGTTTCCATAGAAGCCAAGAGCTATGCTTATTTTGAGGCTCCCTTGCGTGTTTTTTTTTTTGCGAGGTTAAAGGCCTGAATAGTGGAAGAATGATTACAGCTGTTACTTATAAAGTGGGTGAATCATCGATCATAAAGATTATTAATTTGTTGGTGGAAATGGTAAAAGCACAAGAAATTATGTGAGAACTATGGCATGCCATTAATACTGGTTTTAATTAATGTATCATCTTCGCTATTGAATATCGTGATAATCTTGATGTCATTGATGTTTTTTGGGCATCCACATGTTTTAGTCTGAGATTCCAGTTTGGAGACCAGTAATGGTGACGAAGCCACAGGTTAGGATGTCGGGATTGCCCAAGGCTATTTGTTGATTTCCAAAGTTGACAGTTGTAGGATGTTCAGAGTAAAATGAAATCAAGTGTGAATGTGTTTTATCGATAATATTAATTCATTAGAAGGTAAAAAAACATACAAGATATACAGGAACAGGCATAAGAGGATTAGGAAAGAATCCTGAATTAGTGATCTAAGTAATATTCCTAAATTAGTTTAGATCCTGTCTAACTAAACACAACAATATACACAATCTTTGCTTATACCATAATTGCCAATGTTAATTATACATAAATTACTTTTGGCTGCTACTAAAATGCTCAATATTTGGTGAGAAACCAATTTACTATTGCTCATGGATCTAGCTAGTTCAGGGATTCAAGGGCTAGTCACTTCTTTGTAAACGGCTCTCTAATATAGTGTAATGTTTTATTGAAATACTAATCATATGTGGGAACTTGGTAAAAGTCGTCACAGTAAAGGAAATCATTCAATACGGTAAATTTGCATGGTAAAAGTTTCTACGAATAATATTTTGTATTTATGTGAGTGTTGATTACTATAGTCCCTAATAAATACACCATAGATAGATATTTCTCGCCGCACCGCACCGCTTCCCCTCTTTCTTTTCATTCTGGTTTGTCCAACCTAGGGTTTCGATGGCAGACCTTATGTGTGATGTCCTTGAGCACATACTGATAAGATTGGATGTGAGGGATATAATCCGATGCAAGAGTGTGTGTAAATCATGGAAATCTTTGATCTCCGGTCCTCTTTTTGTTAAAGACCATCTGAATTATAGTTGCAACAAGGATCTCGACAATGATAAAATCAGAGATAGGAGGATTATTATGGCAAGGAATCCTCCATTTAGGATACCTAGATTTGTAGATGGTAGGTACTCTGAACCCGGTGATTGTCCTCTACTTGGTTCTTCCAATGGCCTGGTATGCATATCTCCTTTCGATGCTGAAATTTTAGTTGCCAATCCCTTGACTAGAGAGGTGAAGAAAATGAAAAAGCCCAATATTCCTGCGAACAGGTCCTTATGTTGGGGTTTTGGCTATGATTCATCCACCGATGATTATAAGGTTGTATTAGGGTTCACGGTAGGTGATGATCAGAGTTATTTTCAAGTGTTAACTTTGAAATCAAATATTTGGAAGGCTATTGGAGTGGTAAATTATACCTTTATTAGTAGGACTGGCATTTTATGCAATGGAGCACTTCACTGGTTGATGAAGGATGCATCACCTCAAAATAAGAAGAAAGTAATTCATTCCTTTCATTTATCTAAGGAGAAATTTAATGAAGTCCCCCAACCTGATGATACTAGATATGAATCTGACATAGCTCACCACCCAACTATGTATTTAGGTATTATGGAAGAATCTCTATGCGTATATCGTTCTGGAACGCAATTTCCCATGTGGATAATGAAGAAGTACAATGATAAAGAGTCTTGGGGAATGGTCGGAAAGGATTATGAGAGAAAATACAGCATTGCACATTGCATGAAAGAGTTGAAGTGTTACATTCCAAACAATAGGCCACTTTGTCATGCTAGGTGGTTGTGGAGGGGTCGGCTATTTGCTGATGCACCTATATTTGTGCAGAGCCTTGTATCTCCCCATGTTAACGGCAGGCCAAAGAGGAAGAGGCAAGCAAAGAATAGGAAGAGGGATCACAAGGTGGTATCTAAATATGTTGTTATTTCTTGAGCCTTTCTTTCCTCACATAGTAGAGACTATACACTTGCATTCTTCATATTTGCTCATGTAACACTCTGTTTTGATTTGCAACAAATGATTTCTTGCAGGCGTCATATTTAAATTGTACACTGATTTTAGTAAAGCCAATTATTTCCATGTATCTGTATACATTTACTGGTGGTCATCAGTGGATGTAAGGTTTATCGCATGGGCTACCCCCAATATATCTTTTTCTTTTTCTTTTTTTTTTTGTCGATTTTAAACCACATTGTGAGATGGCTATTCTATAGTTAAAGAGCGATGCACTCTTATTTGACCAGAACTACCATTATATATATTTTGTCTCTGCTCACTAATATTGGATCGTCCGATTCTGCATCTTTCTATCCTTTTGAACATTAATGTGTAGCATACACAATAAATTTCATGCTTGTTTGACATGTGGCAATCAAGCTCGATTCTAGAGAATATCTTATGAGTTCATATGCAATATATTCTGATCTTCTGCAACTTATGATTGTTTTTATTTGTTTGTCCAGCGTGACATCTATTCCGAACGCAATTTGTCGCACACAATAGCCAGGGCATGAAAGCACTTGACTTTTATTTTCATTTGGCATCCTAATAAAAAAATTTCCACCTTCGATTCTTGAAGTAATGTTTGTCGATGTGTTGAATATGAAGTCATTTATTTGAAGTATATATGTTGTGTATGTGATCATAAGCCAGTGAAAACCCTACATGAAACTTGGAACATCAGACATGGAACTTGGACTAGTTCTTACAGTAATGGATTTGATGCTCATTTTTTGTTAAGATTGAACTTTTGCTGGGTTTTGGTTTTCTGGAAACTCACTACTCTGTTCACCTTACTGATTACTGGTTTTTTAAAGGTCTAGCTCACTAAGTTGTACCTTCTGATTTTCAATACTTGTGTGATGTAATTTCTGGTTAGTCTCCATATATTTATAATATTTTCATGATTTCTCTCATAATAAATATAAAAATGAAAAGTTTCATAGTAAATTGATAATCATTTTTGTGCTTGTGAGCTCTCATATTACAATGGTATTTTCACCCTTCACTTGTCCTATAATCATACATTTAACCTTCTGCTCACTCTCTTCACATTTTTGCTGCGTCATTTAAGTGTAGCTATCATTTATTCATTGCTTCTATTATAATATACTGGGAATTTTCTAACATATATACCAATTTAATTCGTCAGTTAATTGATGGAGATCCTTCTCTTCCTGGACCAAGTGCCAGAGATTGATGCTAGCTGATGAAGCTGTTACGATGACATGGACATTCTTTGCTTCTTCAGGACCGTGCTTTTTAAAGATCGATGCTTTTTAAGTATCAAACTTTCTATCATTTTCAGTATCTTTCTTTTTGATGGATTTCTATAACTTTGTGTTTCATTTTCAGTATCTGTTTGATGGATTTCTATAACTTTGTGTTTCGTGATTCTAGAAGTGTTCAAGATAGCTGCTTTTTGATAATACATATTGTGGATGATGGTCATTTGAGTGCTTTTAATATTCTCTTTTAGTTTTATCTCCTGTTGCATTGTCTTTACCATCAAATTCTTGATGATCTTTAATTTCCTGATAGGTCAAATTAAAGTGAAAATGTGGTGATGCTTTCTCTGATGAAGCTCTCCTGATCGTTGGGCCACACCTCAGGTTGAGTTTCATATGCGCTATATATCATGATGGCACATGCATCAATGCCACAAAAGGTGATACATTGTATATAGAAGCAAGTGGCGAAACAAAAAGATCGACATGCAAGCTCACAACTTTTTGGATGCAGAATAATTAAGATGATCGCAGCCACACAAAGATTTCTATACAAATGCATATAATATATATATAGTTAACGAGTTTCCTTTTACAATATGCACATGCCTAGAAAATCATATAATATACAATATAATTACTTTAGATGCATATTCCTCAAATTATGCAGTGGGGTAGGAAGCCTGCATGGCAATGCCACAAAGGCCCTCTTTGGCATCCACATCTCTTTGCATCATTATGTACCCCTCTTCTCCCCAACTTGTTCCCCACGAGTTCTTCACCAGCCAATATTTAGTCCCGTCATCACTTGTTCCATAACCAACTGCCGTAACGCCATGGTCCAGTTCTGTGCCACACTCTCCTGTGAACACTCCGCTAGAGTAGAACTGGAAGTCAGACCCACTAGCATCAATGGCAACAGAGACAGGCTGACTAGCTACAGCTTTCAGCAGTGCAGTTTCGCTGTTGGCCGGGACATCTTCATGACCCGTAATCGTTGCAGCATGGTTAGATTCCTTGTTGCTGTTACAGGTGCCGTCAACACCTTGGTACGGGTAGTTGGTTTCAGAAGTGAGGCCTTTGTTTTTTAGGATAAAATTAAAGGCGTCGTCCATAAGACCACCCTCACATCCCTGATCAACACCACTAGTGTCACAGTCCACCAGTTCTTGTTCGGATAAAGACACTAACTTACCTGTTTTCAGTTGGGTTATTCCTTCCATAGCTGCCACAGCTGAAAATGCCCAGCAACATCCTGCATATCATGATAAAGAATTGATGCATATCAAAAAGAACATGAATGGTACTATTAAATGTCTAGCACCTACACCTAATCGCTGGACTACAATTGATGTGTAAATTTCATAATTAAAATTGCGCGCTGCTTACCACACTGGCCTTGGTCTTTAATGGGTGTTACTGCACCTTTCTTTCTCCAGTCCATTGATGATGGAACTGCTGTCACATTTTCATATCTGAACGCAGAGGTTGATCCAGAGCACTCATGTGCCTTGAATCGGTTCCTTGTGGTTCTGAACTCTTCGTTTGTGAGGTCTGCAAACTCATTCACAGCTAGTTTGTAACCTTTGTTCATGGCATTATTGAAAGACTCTATGTAGTCAACATTCTCTTGAAAAATTTTTGATCTTTGTTCTTTCTCATCAGCGTTCTTATATACCCGTCCATAACGAGCCATCCATTGGTCGTGGGTCTCGTAGCTTGAAGTTTCATGGAGCAACCGAGATTCAGTATGTGAAAGCAAAGTAGCTGAGAAGAAGAGTATGACCAAACAAGCCAAGAAACATCGGTTTGTTGATGACATTGTGCTCGAAGGAATACGTAAGAAACAAGGGAAAAGAATGAGTTGGAGTGAACTCTTCACCAAGAGGTTGGCATTATATAGAAACATATGGTTTTGTTCTTTTATACAAAATTAAAATATTCAAGCTCGTGGAGGATAAGTTGTTCTAACTTGGGTATTTTTAATCAACTTAGACTAACGTATTGTATATGTTGTTTATAGATTGACCACTATTTTAATGAATTGGAATTTTCCATTTGAACTCTACTATACTCTTGAAGATAATGACAGGAATTTGTTACGAAACACTTACCGTTTTCTCTAGTGTGACTATGATATCGAGTAAAGTTATTTTTTTCAACAAAGTGAATTTACTTTTGATTTTATCAAAGTTAAATTAAATTCTGTAAAGATAATGGTTGCTACTTGCAAGGGTACAAGAAAAATGACTTTCTACGACGACATATGTCATCACTAAAATAATTAATTTCTTTTTGGTTTATTTTTTCGAAAACTTTCAACGACAACACAGTCGTCACAAAAAGCAAATAACTTTCCTTTTCTATTTATATTCTTTGAAAACTTTGAGGAATGAAAAAGTCGTCGCAAAAAATATTAATTTTTTTGGTAGGATTCTTTGCGACAAGATTGTCGTCGCAAAAAAGTTTTTTATGCTACGAGCTTTTGCGACGACAATATGACTCGTCTCAATAAGGTGTTTTTCTTGTAGTTTCTAGCAGTACTCAAAGCCGATTCTAAGTATTTTGATGCTCAGAGTGAGATATAAGAAAAATGACTTTTTAAAAATACTCCATACTTACAATACTTTCCCTTGGTCGGGTAATAGTTGGTTGCTGTCGGTAGGCGTCGGTAGGCATAGGGACTGTGATTACTCTTTCCGGTATTGAGAAGGAGCTCTTCCCTTTTTGGGGTGTATTATAGCACAGTCCGTGACTACGTTTTTCCGTTAGCCCCAGTGTGTCACTTGGTTAGCATTTCTAGAAAAATGGAGACGGAGAGTCAAGCTAGTTTTTCGATAGGGAACGAGAGCCGGATGAGGGGAGACCCTCACGTCCGGTTCGGAGGGCGGGGTTATCCTGACCCTACTACAACATAATATTTTTTTTAATTAAGTTTGTCCATTATAAAAAATAATGTCTTTTTAATAATACACACTACTACAAAAATACGAATGAAGCCCGGTTAAAAACAAAATGTAGCCCGGTTATTCAACCGGGCTTGGAGAGGGGGTAACTTCATTGCAAACCAAATATAGCCCGGTTATTTAACCGGGTCTGAATATGTATTAAGCCCGGTTTTTTACAAAAGAAACCTGGTCCATCCTAAATAAAAGCTTACCAAATAGAGCCCGGTTTACTAACAAGCAACCTGGTCTGAAGTTATTTTTTTAATTAATTTAAAATAATACATTTTTGTCATGTTAGTTCAATTTATTTATAACCTGCTTTACTAAACATGTAGGTGCAGAAAATACACAAATTCTAAATCTATTTCAACATATATAACAAATCAATATTACAATCCAACATCAACTTATACATTTTTTTTATGTCTACACATAAGACATCAATATTATAATTCCAACCTCAATTTATATATATTTGTTTTTATGTCTACACATAAGACTTCAATCTTACATTTTTTAAAACTTGGAGTTCGAAAAATAATTAAAGATACCTCCACCAACTCTGTTGTCCTTCATTGTCCATTGCACACCATCTTTTGACCATTCATTTACACTTCACGTCTTACCTACAAATCATAACCACATTGGATTTTAGTTGACATTTAAAAGATATTCTATCATCTATACCTTCACACGTTTTCTATTGAAAATAGAGCAATATGGGTTCTCTCTTGTATTAATTGACAATGTGAAAATAGAGCAATATGGGTTCTCTCTTGTGTTCATAAGAACTTCAAATTGGAGTTCCAAATATGCATGCATTCATCTAGTATTGAACTTGATTATATCAGCAGCAATAGTTGCAATATATATGTGTGTTTAATTTCATAACAGCAGCTACAGAATGGGTGTGTGCAGAGTGTGTTTGTATGCATCAGTGTGTGTGTGTGTCTTATATGCAACAGCAGCAACAACCAAGAGTAATTGTGTGTGCAGTGTTCGAATGTATGTGCGTCCAATATGTACTGTGCATGTGTGCGTGTGTATGCTCACCACATTCATCGTAAACTTATGGTTTGGAATGTGGATAGCTTCACGATCTTCGGTCTTCACCTCTTATAATTGTAGGTGACCACCACCCAACATGCTGCAGATGAAAACAAAGGGAAAACACTTGTGAAATGTGAATATAGGATGTGATCATTATAAAAAAAACAACAACAAACCTCTACAGTTCCAAAGACTTCATAGCCTTGAATCTTTCTCTTTCCACAACCAAAAATTAAATAGGATCCTTGTTTCATGCTTCTCCTTCCTCCTCCATCTCCAAAGGCCAATGCCAACCATAACATGTCAATATAATAACACCAACTTGCATACCCCACCATGGCAATCACAGACCAAAGGCAAATACATGTTTCACAAACACAAGATACGTTGCATAACTCATGACCAGTGAAACAGATTCATTCTATTGGTAATTTGGCAGATAATAATATTACAGGTTAATTGCGGACAGAAAAGGCATTGACATGCCATTACTCTGGACAGCAAGCACAACACCCACCTACGACTTAGACTTATTCATCTTTTAAAAAAAGTGATGAAATTAGGAAATAGGAGATACAATCATCACCTAAATGAGGAAAGCTTTAATATAACATAATTTAACAGCTTTAATATAACAATCATCACCTAATTAGTTGATAGAGAACATATCACTCTCATAATCCCCATTTGATCCCCAACAAAATGAAAATTACATTTTAATACCATAAGAATGGTATCCATCATTTACCAAAATCAATATCGCCACTATATAAATCGTCATCTCAGAGAAATGGCTCCAATAGGGTCCTTTTGATCACAAGAACATCAGTGATCAGCCAAAACAAATTTTGTGACGGTCCTTCTTCCACAATCAAAGCTCAGATAGCAAGTTCTAATTACCCTTTCTATTAGCTTAATTAAGATCACCCAACATCCTTAGATTTTCCACTCCCTCAACACAACAAAAAGTAAAAACCCATGGTTTCCACGGATTTCGCAGTTGGACTTCTATTGTTTACTAAACAGAATACACTAAACAACTTAATTCCTAAGTCGAAACAATATATAAATGTAAACAATATATAATGATATTCACTTTCCAAAACCTAAAACCACTTGTAAAATCTTCTGGAATTAATTAGGAAAAACAGAATTTACCAATCTACATGAAAAGGCACAAAGTATGAAGCATGTGTGTAACCTGTTGCTTGAAAATGCTAAGCTTATTGCTAACACAGCAGCAACAATGAACCACTAAATGAACTAATGATGGTAATGAAACAAAACCCCAGAAGAAAAATCGATGAAACCTAACAAATAACCGCTTATAAGTAAATTGATACCTCTAAAAATACCTTGAAATCGGTTCTTGAATCATTTTTGCAACAAAACCTAGATACTTGAAATCAGTTCTTCAAATCGTGAGAGAGTAGAGAGTTGCAATCCTTCTCGAGCAGGGACTTGAAATCGATTCTTGATAAGAGAAAACAAGGCATTAATCTTACGGTTACATATATTCTAGTTGACCTAGTTTAGTCATCTCTTTGAAAAATCAAAGCATTACGAAGATGATTAACCTAATTTAGGACATAACAGGTAAACTTACCAGGAATAAAATTAGGTTTTTGACAACAATACTAGTGAAGATAACACCACGGATTGCAGAATGTAGATACGCCATTGTTGAGGGAGCGATTGAGACATGAGAGGGTCGAGAAAATGACGTAATACAACCACTGGAGATCGGGTATTGAAGGGGAAGGTTCTCGACTTCACAGATCCGAGAGAACACCATAGATTAGAGGTTTATTGTAGGGTGGGTTGGTGAGGCGGTGAGCAGGGGAGAACGCAAAAGAGCGTACATGGTTTCAAGAAGGGGGAGAACTAAAAAGTCTTCAAATTTTTGGGTGGGGGGCGTGGGAAAGCATGGAGGGAAACAAAAGTTGTTGTAATGAAACCCGGTTCTTTTGAAAAACCTGGGTATATTAGTTTATAAAAGGATGTGTACTTTGTCTGTTGTACGAAAAAGTATTTGTGTGAAATAGGACCCGGTTTTTTAAAATGAACCGGGCTTTATCTATTTATAAAAACACCGGATTCATTTGTAGCCCGGTTTTAAAGCTTTTTTTTGCTTAACCTAGTTATATAAGGGGGCTTGAAGACAGTTTTTGTAGTAGTGACAACATACTATTTTTGAAAGGAATTTGATCTATTATTGGATTGAGAATATTATAAAATAAATGTGTGGATATAATATATATTACTTATTGGACTGAAAAATAATGTCACTTCATGGTTTGATTTCTTCCGGTAACCCATGTGCCCCCCTTCCTCCAAGATTGACTTGCGAACTCACTCAAAGGTTATAAGTTTTAGAATTGTTAATTTCCTGCCCTGTGCTGTGCCTTTCCGTCCTTATGTCGCTTTACAAAAGGAGTCTTTAGTATGTGTCAAAACCGTCTGCAAGTACTAAAGCAATTCGAGATGGCTAATCTCCCAAGAATTTATCAAGAAAGTTAGCAATTTTTCTTCTTCATTAATGATTGAAAATACATATTTATAGGAAATGAAAGTGTACTAAAGCAACTAATGCATGATTCCACAGTTCCACTACCTCCCAATTCCATACAATACCAACTTGGGCTTGTATGAGTATGCATTCCATACTTGTTTCAACCTACGATTCAAGCATTATCATTTTGATATAACCAAATATATCAATATTAATTTTAAAATCCTTATTACTTATTGATCCAAAAAAGATATATAATGATCTTAGAATTGCTAGATATCTTATTTTGAATCATCATTGTACGCAATTCTTTTAAAAAAAAAAAAAAAAAGACTTGATTAGTTTGATTTATTTATTATTTCAAAGAACTAAATTTAGTTATGATTTCAATTTATATTTTCATCCTAAAATAACATGAAAGGATCAGAGGTCATCACTGAAGGTTTTTGATCATCATTCATCAAAGAATTTGGAAAATGAGTTTTTCAAGAACTACACTCTAACTGGTTTTTTTGTTATGCAAATCTCAAATCAATCAAAATGAAATCAAGCATAAAAACAAATTGCAAATCTTTATTATCAAATTTTCTTACAACAGGCTACATTTTTTTTCATATTCTAATAGCCCCTAATAGACCCCTATTTATATTTTTCAAACTAATAAGAAACTAACTTCTAAACTAACTACGCAATTAATCTCAAAAGCAGAGGTTGACGGGGAGCACTCATGTGGCTTTAATTCGTTCCTTGTGGTTCTGAACTCTTCGTTTGTGAGGTCTGCAAACTCATTCACTGCTAGTTTGTAGCCTCCATGGCATTGTTGAAAGACTCAATTCAGCTTCAACATTTCTGGGTTCGTTGAAAATGAAGATGATTTCATTTAACTTGATAACATAGTAAGTCAATTCAGTCGGTTGAAATAAATAAACCTTGCACGATATCATATTAGAGAACTGTTTTGTAAAAGAATGACATGAAAAATGTTTCAGGTTCATTGATTTGTTCCTGTCATTATTTTTTTGGGATTAATGAGATCATAATTAGAGTTAAAATAATCGCAGATTAATCTATTGAAATGGTTGAACGTTATCGTGTAAGAATATTAATTCATTGATATATTGTCAAAATATAGCACAACAGAGTAAATCATGCTAATTTATGTAGCAACCGATGATCAAAATTTTCCCCAATTTTACAAGTTCCCGTTGCTAATTAGCATCGACCAGCAACCTGTTGCTAACTTCATTTGCAAGCCACACTATGTGTTTCGGCCGCTGCTCGTGGTCATTTTTCTAGTAGAAGTCCTTGTGAAATACCTACTAAATTAATGACAAAAAAACAATTCATTAATGATCCCCTTTACATTATTTTTATGAAAATAAAGGTCTCACAAAAATGGTAACCGATTCGATTGATTTAAATTAAAAAAAACAGCCAATTTATAATAAAATAGATAGAATGACCCTAGTACGGTAAAATTACGTAAAATGATGTTTGTAAAAAAAAAAAAGATTTAATCTAACCATTACCATTTTGGCATATGGGATTATAATGTTGGGAAAACTCTCTAAAAACAATCACAAGATTTACTAAACTGAACTTTTATTAATAATCTTGGAAATACACAATTTACAATCTTTACAATGCTTCCTATTTATAATAATCTAAGAGGTGTGTCTGAACCGACACAATGGTTCGGGCGTACCCTTTCATGAACGGTTGCGACTTTTACGAATAGTTGCAACTCTTCATGTTTACTACATGCTATTCTCGGCCCTTATACTTTAAATAATTACATATTTAACTCTAAACTAATTACATAATCAAGATTAAACTAACATTCTCCCCCTTAATCTTGATTGTTCTTCAAGTACATCTTTGACTTCAATCTTTAGTTTGTCTTCGACACTTGCATCTTCTTGCTCGTGTAATCTCAATCTTGCAACACTTGCATCTTCTTGCTTGTGCAATCTCAATCTTGTTAGGTTCTCTAACTGTCTCTGCATTTGTGTCTAAATGCTGCATCTGTGTCTCAAATGCGGTCTCTCTATCTGTATTTGATTTTGCTGAATCAAATCTTCGGTTTCTCTAACCTACTTTAAGAAAAACGATCTACTCTCGATTAGTTCTTCTTTGAATCTCTACTTTTAAGAAAAATGATCTACTCTTGATCAGTTTTTTCTTTGATTGATCATCGATCAATCATGCTCTCTTTGGTCTAAGCTCGACCTTGTCTACTCTCTCTCTCTCTCTCTCTCTCTCTCTCTCTCGTTATTGATCTAATCTTGATCAATAACCATCAGTAACGTTGGTTCTAAGTCTTCTTCAATGAGGTTTGAGGCTTCTTTTCTATGATCTGGTTCTGAGCAATTCTTAGCGTAGTGTCCAAATTTGTGACAATTGTAGCATTCTATCTCTCTAATATCTCTTCTTTGGTAGGTGTGATTTCCAGGGTTTCTTCCTCCTTTATCATGACTATCTTTAAATCTGTTATCTCTTGCGAATCTTCCTTGGCCTCTTCCTTGTGTCTGATTTCTTCCTCCTCGTCTATTGTTGTGTTCATAACTTCTCTGTCATTTTCTTGATGTGTGAACAATAACTTCTCACTATAATATTCCTGACTACTTTTTCTAAACTTAATCCTTTCTTCGTAAGTCTTAAGTTTTCCAATAATTTCTTCTAACTTACTGTCTTAAGGTCTGCAATCATCTCAATAGTTGCTACTACCGGTATAAATCTATCTGGTACTGAATTAAGTATCTTCCGTACTTTTGTTTGCTCATCAAATGTTAATCCACATGTTGCAGCCTTTGAAATAATACTCATTAACTTTCCTGCAAATGCATCTATCGTCTCATCTTCTTTCATCACTAATTTTTCAAACTCTGGTTTTAGTTGTTGCGAGTGCGCTTGTTGTACATCTTGTGTGCCAATAAATCTTGATTTTAACGAATCCCAAATTTCTTTTGTTGTTTCACATCCCGCAACTTGCATTTGCAAATCTTCTGGTAACCCTTGAAATAGGTATGCTGATGCTGAACTATCCTTTTTTACATCAATCTCATTTGATGTATCTATTTCTTCTATCAAATCCCAAACTCCATTTGCCACTAATATTTTCTTCATTCTTAATGCTCATAATGTATAATTCGTATTTTTCAAAATTGGACATTGATATGATGATAATGTTGTGACAACAACATTATTTTTATCTCATGACATACTCTTTTAATTTGATTTTCTCTTAAACTCAAAATAAATCTAAGAAATAATTCAACTTAATTTTATATCTAACCACAATTATTTCTTAAATAATTTAATCTTTTTCTAACGAAAATTGTAATGACAAATATCAAACTTTAATTTATATTCCTAATAAATTAAAATCTATCTTAAAATAATTATAATATATATAAGCAGAATATATATATATTAAAATTAAAAATTGGAAAAGAAAAACCTGTTTTTTTTTCTCTTTTGCCTTTTACTTCTTCTGTTGGGCCTATTTGGTGTATCTCCTTCACAAAAGAAACGTTCTCTGCTACTTCTCTTTGAACCGACGCTACTATCTTCTTCTTTTCTTTGAACTGATTTCTCCTAATCGGTATAGCCCTTCTTCTCTTGAACCGGTGCAACCCTGATGCTATGCTCGATGAATCGGTGCTATGTCTCTTCCTAATCGCTGCCTTGATGACGAATCGTTGTAACCCTCTCGTATGAATCGATGGTTTGTTTAACCTAAAAACCCTTTCTGTTGCTGTGCGTGCAAAACACACCTCAGGTTTTAATATCTAAATGAACCCAAAGTATAAATTACACAACTGGCAGTGTACCAATCGTGTGCAATATAGCTTTAAGAATCACCCAGGATTTATCGAACTCAGGGAACGGAATAAAGATTGGAGACTCAAATACTACAACCTAAACCAATATTTAGCTATTTTTGACATTTTGAGGAAGTTATCAACTAAAGACAATAATTAAAATTAACTAACAGAATAACTATAGCAAACTAAGTAACACAAGTATAAAAGGTTAAACTAATATTTTTGGATTTTTCAGATTAAATTAAAAACTAAATCTAGCAAACAAGAATTAAACTAAACAACTAAAGCAAGCATGTAACGACAACTAAATTATACGAATCAAACTAATTAAAGCAAAATCAAATCAAACTAACTTAAGCAAGTAAAGAACTATGATAAATTTTACCAAACTCTTATATTACGAAAGCGCCACCCACTTGGAATTAGAAAACTATAATTAATTGGCGATGGATTGAATTGATTGACTAAAAACAAATCGGTTGATAACCAATTTTAAATTCAATTAAGCCCGGATTTTAGTTTAATTTACCGATTATTTAATTACTTCAAGTTAAAATATTTAATCTTGATAACCACGTGATGGAAACAAAGCAACTCGTCAAACTCCAATATTAACCAATTAATCTTATAATCGCAACACAATGCATATAGATAATCGATTAACACCGAAATCCAACAAATTGACTTTGTCACTTTAAAAATCAAACTTTATGATTTGCCAATCCTATTATCGCAACACAATGCATAAGAACCAACAAACACATAAAATTCTAGATTAACAATCAACTATCAAATCATTATCGCAACACAATGCCTAGAAGAGATAATTGACTATTAATTTTTCATTTAAAGCCTCTTTCTTTTTAAAACGCAGATTTAATTAACACTTTATTATCGCAAAACAATGCTAAAAATTTAATAATAATCTGATTTTTAACAAGAAAATATGAAATAATCAAGAATCCAACAAAGATAAACCAAAATCCATCAATCAATCCAATAATTTACCAATTAATACATAGAATCCATCATCCCAAGCGGGTGAACAAGAAAACTACTCACTAATCATGCTAAAACTCAAAATTGAACTCAAATTAATAAAAATCATTATAAAATCAGAAAGTTAAAGGAACGAATGTACCAAATCGCGCCGCTACAATAAAGAATTTGAATCCAAAACTCGAACCGAATGCTTCTAATCCAAGAAATTCGAAAACTTTAGCTAAACTATGATTAAAATTCGTGAAAGATGAAAGAAAGCTCTGAAATTCAAAGCTCTGAAATTCGCCAAAATCGTGTCTGAAACGCACGAATTAATGCTGGAATCGCCCCGAATGCTTGTAAAATCGAAGAAGAATGAAACTTTTGGTTACAACTATGATTAACTATGTAGAACTACTGAAAATCGAGAAGAAATTCGCCGACATATGTCTGAAAATCGCCTCCAAACGATTCTGATTGCAACTGCCGCGTGCTATGGATTTAAAAACGAATTCTGATGGGCTGGCCCGGCACGCGGGCGCGTAAGGGAAAGTCACGCGGGCTCGTGGCTTTAACCTAGTGTACGCCCCTGCGTGGGCATGTTACGCGGGTGCGTACCTTGCTTTGACTGAAAATAGGCACGCGGCCGCGTGGGATGTTCTACGCTGGTGCGTGGATGCTCAACTGGACTTGGCCACACAGGTGCGTGGAGAGTCTTACGCGGGCGTGTAGAGTCACTTTTCGCCAAATCTTTGCTTTCGATCACGGGAGATGGCTGGATCATAAAATCTCGTCATTTTAGCCTTGATTTCCGTTCCCATGTTGATTCAATGGCTTCTGACTTGCGGAATACACATATTAACGAAATCAATATCTTTTTCACGCGTTTCGGTCTGAAAACCACATAAATTGGAGATAAAATGATATCAAAAACATGTATAATTTTTGCACATATCAGTTGCCTATACCTAATCGGTGTTGCTGGTTATGGTTTTATGTGATGGTTACGATGGTGATTCTATGGTGGTGTATGGCGACGGTTTGTTGTGGTTTCTATCCGTGGGTTCACTCCTACGGCGGTGGCACTATTTCTGTGGATTTTTCTGCGGTGGCTTCCGGAATCAGGTTATATCTTTCTGATTTCTTGTTGCCTTCGATTCAGTATGCTCTTAAGAATTCTAGGGTTTACTATTTCTATCGCGATATTTGCGAAGGGGCTTACTGATTTCTGTTTCTGCGATATGTTGCCCTGATGCAATCTTTGATATGCTTTCTGATTTCTTGATGTTGTTGAACTCTTGCTTCGGTTCAATGGGGTTGCCTAACTGTGATGAGAAACAATCTGATTTCTCTAAAATTGAATCTTTTCTAGATTCCTTGTCTCTTGAAATCAAACTGATTTCTAACAGAACACTACTGTGTTCGTCTGCCCCGTGTATCAATCTAGCAATCTCTTTGCCAATCTTCTAAACGGCGATGCTCTAATCACCGGGTGTATTTCTTCGATTGTTTCTGTCTCTCGGTAAATGATGAGATTTCAGGATCGTTTGACATGTTGCTCTGATACCAATGTTGGGAAAACTCTCTAAAAACAATCACAGGATTTACTAAACTGAACTTTTATTAATAATCTTGGAAATACACAGTTTACAATCTTTACAATGCTTCCTATTTATAATAATCTAAGAGGTGTGTCTGAACTGACACAATGGTTCGGACGTACCCTTTCATGAAACGGTTGCGACTTTTACGAATAGTTGCAACTCTTCATGTTTACTACATGCGATTCTAGGCCCTTATACTTTAAATAATTACATATTTAACTCTAAACTAATTACATAATCAAGATTAAACTAACATATAAGTTGAAAAAAAATCATAAGTAACTACGTCGGTTATAAATAAATGAACAGGATGTGATCACAATACAAATTAGAGTTGTTCTAGAATAACCATGTTCTAAAATCTTTCATCAAATGATAAGCCAATATTGGCCATCCTACATTCCTACACTTATCTTAAATAATTAAAACTCTGTTAAAATAATAATAAACTTGCCTTGCATCAAAATGGATTAGTGTTAACTTGAAAAGCTTTGTTTAGGGAAAACTTGTTTAAAAAATGACTCATATATAATAAACTCCTATAGGCAGATAAGGGCCGAATGGTTACTTTCGGAAAGTGTAACATACACAATCAATTGAAGTATCCATGTTTTAATTCTCGTAGATGGATACTCTACATCCTTGCTGAACAAATCTTTGCTCTCCAACACTCGCTACAAATAAAGAATGCAATTGGATAGATAGTGAGTGATTACTACTTAGTACGTTTTGCACACGTTGCAAACAAATAATGCAATTGGTTCAATGGAAAAGCATCATGCACCTGAAAACTTGTGAAAACCGCACTGCACCACCACAAATGCATCAAATTCCCCGTGTGATGCATCATAATCCCGCGTGATGCATCAAATTTCCCGCGTGATGCATCAAAATCTCACGTGATGCATCATCTTATTTACGATCATGCCACTGCTTTTTTCATGAAATGCACCAAATCGGACGGTATGCGTAGGTTTCCATAGTTTTCACATGCATAGTGGTTTTCCATTGAACTCACCCCTATATATATATATATATAATAGTGAATCCAACAACATATTTCATTTTCATATATCAAATTAAACAAAACCCAAACACAAATATAACGCCTACTTTTTCATCCTTTCGTTTATTTTTCATTACAAAATGATACCATTCTAATACAATTTGAAACCAATACACAATAATCATTCTTTAAAACCAACGAAAATCATTCTAACATTTTATCATTTTCGTGAACAATCATCAAATTACAACAAATTGCATAAAATCCTAACTACATATTTTTTAACGCTAATAAATTAAGGACATTAAATAATGTTACTAAATCTTCATAACTGTAATTCGGATATCTTCTTTGTATACCCTACATTATAAAAGTCACACATAAACTAATCAAAAAAGTAATGAAAACAAAAGGACCTAATAAATTACTAGAAACCTAAGGTTGCCAAAAGAAAACAAATCATCAAAAAGAACTTCTTCAAGGATCAAAAAGAAAAGCAAAAGTTTAAATGTACAAATTGAAGTCGCAAAGAAGTTAGGAGGATGAACAAACTAAAAAAATATTACCATGACAAGTCAGTGCATTAAATCAAAACCATCAAGAAGAATCGTCTACTGTGGGAGACGATTGGAATCACTTAGAGAAAACCGGGAAAGAGTGAAACACGGGCACTTGTCGTTGTAAGGAAGATTATTTATGGAGGCTGGCAGAAGCGATGGCAATATAAGTGGAAAGAAGTTGAATTGGAGAAGTGGCGAGGAGTAGGAGGGTTCGATTAGCGGAGGAGAGAATAGTGCGAGAATGAACTTGACGGTAGGCTTTCAGAAAAAATCAGAGAGAGAGAAGCTAAAGGGAGGGAAAGTAGGTGAATATTTTTCATTCCAACTTTTTTTCGACATAACTTATATACGTAAAATAGTATATTATCTAATTTTAATGAATTGATTAAGACAATAAGGTATAAATGTTTTAGTTAAAGTAAAGGACCCTTAAACAACCGGGCAAATGTTGGATTATGTACCCCAGTCATTTTGATAAACAACCGCGTAAATGTTGGTTTATGTACCCCAGTTTTTTTAAAAACAACTGGGTGTATAAGAAAAAGTAAAGGACCCGGTCATTTTGTTAAACAACCGCGTAAATGTTGGATTATGTACCCCAGTTTTTTTAAAAACAACCGGGGTGTATAAGAAAAAGTAAAGGACCCTGATTACCTTGTTAAACAATCGGGGTGTATTAGCTAACAGTACTCTAACGAACTTCGAAAGAACCTTATTTTTTAGCTTTTTTTCTATCAACCGGGGTGAATATGGGGGGTCTATTATGCTTTTTGTAGTAGTGATGATAGCCATTAAACCAAATATGTGAAACGTACGTGCAAGATTTATATAAATGCATATCTTTAGAAAACAACAAACAAGCACAAAACTGTTTTACACTTCAGCAGTAGAGTCCGAATGGAAAAATTCGAGAAGCTAGCTTACAGTGATATTGGTCAATCTAAACGTACGTATAACATATACAATATGTTCGTAATATACCCAAATCAGAACATCTTATCTTCAATGAACTTGTAGATAAATATTTTAATTTAAGTCAATTTGCATAAAAGAGCAAAACCATATGTTTCTATATGAAGCCAGCCTCTTGGAGAAGAGTGTACACCAACTCATTCACTTCTCTTAATTGTTTCTTCTCAGCTACTTTGCTTTCACATACTGAATCCCGGTTGCTCCATGAAACTTCAAGCTACGATTGCCATGAGCAATGGATGGTTCGTTATGGACGGTTATATAAGGACGCTGATGAGAAAGAACGAAGATCAAAAATTTTTCAAGAGAATCTTGACTACATAGAGTCATTCAACAATGCCATGGACAGAGGCTACAAACTAGCAGTGAATGTGATAGAAATTAAACTAAGAATTTTAAGAAGATGAAGAGATTGTAGGGAAGTGAAAGACGATTTCATTAATTGGAAGAAGAAAAGGAAATACAGAATCAGAGAGGACCCATATTCTGGAAACCTCCTGCCCAAATACAACTCTCTCTGCCCAAGCTCTAACAGCCGACTAACAAACTAATTTCTACCAGACCCTCCTCTCACCACAATCTCTAACTATATATTATTCTCCCACCCTCTCCTACACGTGCTCTGCTATTCTAGAATCTACTATTTTCCAGGCCCCAAGGCCCATAAGGCTCAGTAGCACATTCTCTATCAGAATGAGTTTTCAGACCTCACAAAATGAAGAGTTCATAACCACAAGGAACAGATTCAAGGCACATGAGTGCTCCCCATCGACCTCTGCATTCAGATATGAAAATGTGACAGCAGTTCCATCATCAATGGCCTGGAGAAAAGAAAGGTGCAGTAACACCTATTAAAGACCAAGGCCAATGTGGTAAGCATCAATTTAATTTCGAAATTTTACAAATCAAATGTAGTGCAGCAATTAAGATGTGCTAGCTGGTTGATAGCACAAAATTCATGTGTTTTTTACATTTTGCAGGATGTTGCTGGGCATTTTCAGCTGTGGCAGCTATGGAATGAATAAACCAACTAAAAACCGTCAAATTAGTGGAGGCTCTGAAGGCTTTGCAACTTTCTTCAATTACGGAATAGCGCAGATTGATCAATCACGCGGTTCTGCAGCGTCCTCCAGTGTTGATCAGGGATGTGAGCTAGGGTGGTCTTATGGACGACGCCTTTGATTTCGTCCTTAAAAATAAAGGCCTTACTTCTGAAACCAACTACCCATACTAAGGTGTTGACGGCACCTGTAACAGCAACAAGGAATCTAACCATGCTGCAACGATTACGGGTCATGAAGATGTCCCGGCTAACAGCGAAAGTGCATTGCTGAAAGCTGTAGCTATATAGTCAGCCAGTGTCCGTTGCCATTGATGCTAGTGGGTCTGATTTCCAGTTCTACTCGAGCGGAGTGTTCACTGGAGATTGTGGCACGGAACTGGACCATGGTGTTACTGCAGTTGGTTATGGAACGAGTGATGACGGGACTAAATAAATATTGGCTGGTGAAGAACTCGTGGGGAACAAGTGGGGTTATGAGGGGTACATAATGATGCAAAGAGATGTGGATGCCAAAGAGGGCCTTTGTGGCATTGCTATGCAATCTTCCTACCCCACTGCATAATTTGAGGAATATCAATCTATTAAAATCTAGTGATTATGTTACTCTTAAAACTATTAATTAAATACAGGAAAATCATGTGAAAACCAACACACTTTCAGTATTTTTTGAATAAATCATTGTATAAAAAACGTTTCCATATTAGTCCTTCAACTGAAAATGTTTTCGTAAAAACCATCATGTATATAAAATATTTCCATAAAAGTCTTTTAACTTAACAAAATCTTATGAAAACTTCTAAAATAAACCTTAAAAAAACTCATAAAACAACACAATTTTCTTAAAAGTTTCAAGTTGAGTGACTTTTACATTAACATTTTTTGTACAAATATATAAGTTAAAGTTTAGTTCTAACATTAAAGGCAAAGTCCAATGGTTTCACTACTTGGTTCAAAAAGCCAGATAAACTGAATGTTCTTTTTTAACAAAATGGTTGGACCTATTTTAAGGGTCAACAATGGACTCTTTTAACAAGTTATATATTTTTGCATAAAAATAGTTTTTTTATGAATGATTGGTCTATTGAGTTTATAATTCCTAATCATAAATGAGAAGGTTGTGATTTTTATGCTCAACCAAAACCAAGATTAAAAAAAATGTCAAAACCAAATAAATACAGAATTCAAACCAATTATAAAAACTTCTATCTTAGGATATGTATCTATGATAATACTGTAAGCCTAATAATTAATCTCAAATTTTGAACGAAACATTTCGGATTCAAAAAACCAAAAAAATAAAAATTTCAGATCCTTAGATGTTTTCATTTGAAACTTTTAAGACCCTTAAGATAAATTTTTTTAAGAGTTACTTGCATAGATGGTCCTTTAACTATCCTCAAATTGCAGTTATCGTCCTTTTTTCGAAAACGTTGCAATTTGGGTGTTTTATGTACCAAAAAGTTGCATTTAAGGTCCTTTCTGACAGAATCCGCTAAATGTCTCTGTTAAGTCAAGGGCATTTTCGTCTTTTTAAGGGTAAAGGACCTTTTTTACAATTTTTTCTTATTATTTGCTTTATTACTCTTATTATTATTATTATTATTATTATTATTATTATTATTAAAACTATAATAATAAAATCCCTAAAAAAAACCTTCTTATTCTTCTGTGCTCTCCACGTAGTCTCTCCAAATCCATCAATGTCAATGGATCTGCCATTTCTGATTCAAAACCTCAAATCTCATAAACTTGGACTTAGTTTCATCTTCAAGTCAAAACCCAGAAACATCTTCAAGCCTTCAAGCCCCTCTCTCGTAACCCCTTATCATTTTATGAGCTGCTGTAATGGATTCCAAATAGCTTCCAAACGGGAGTATATGTCTTGCTGCTCTTTTTGGCCCATTCGTAGCAGTCGTATGGCGGTTGATGGCCACAATTTGTTGTTCATTTCAAGGGTGGTTGAAACTTCAAACTTCAGCTTCTTATTGTTCCAAAGGCTATGAAAATCCGATGAGGAGTTTAGATATCAAATCTGTTCTTGACATGACTGGAGCGGCGCGCATATAAGGGTGGTGGCTATGAAAATCCGATGAGGTTTTTACGACTTTAGGCCTCCGATTAAGTATTCTACTACGCGTCTTCATCTCTAATGAAGTCTAGGTCTATTTCTCATTTTCGGATCTGGGTCTATTTCTTTTTTTTTCGAATCTCCATCTCTTTAGTCATTTCTAGTTGAACGTAATTGCTTGAATCTTGTTTGGAATTTAATCCCAGATCTAGATTTGAGTGATTTTGTTTCCAGATCTCGATTTTAATGATATTTCATGATTGTGCTTCAAGATGCTATAGCTTGATTTTGTTCCTGATCTTGAATCTTGTTTGAAATTTAATTCCAGATCTCGATTTTAATGATATTTCAGTAAGTTTTGATGAAGATTAAATAATAATAATAATAATAATAATAATAATAATAATAATAATAATAATAATAATAATAATAATAATAATAATAATAATAATAAGAGTAATAAGAGTAATAAATCAAATAATAAGAAAAAATTGCAAAAAAGGTCCTTTACCCTTGAAAAGACGAAAATGTCATTGACTTAACGGAGACAAACGGATTCTGTTAGAAAGGACCTTAAATGCAACTTTTTGGTACATAAAACACCCAAGTTGCAACGTTTTCGAAAAAGTGACGATAACTGCAATTTGGGGATAGTTAAATGACCATTTATGCAATTAACTCTTTTTTTAGAGGGTGTTTGGTTTTGCGTTTGAAAAAGTGCTGCAGCGTTTTGATACCTAATAATCAGATTATTGCTGTAAGAAAAAGTGCTGTTGAAAGTTTAGTGTTTTGATTTGCTTATGTTGTTGGGTATCACAGTTATCAAATAATTAGTTTTTAAGTGTTTGGATTTGCGTTTAAAACTTGTAAAATTACCAAAAAGGACATTTGTATATCATTATGAATTTTCTTAATTTAATAAGTGTTTTAGCTTATAATATAATATTTTTATTTATAATTATTTATCAATAAACATTTTAATAAGTTTTTCTATCAAAAAATAAAATTTTAGATATAATAATTTAGTTGAAGAGGGCTTATGCTCGATTCTAGAAAGTAGAACTCCCAGCCAGTAAAGTGAGACTTCTTGTTATCATTTATAAATTGAATCTAAGCTAATAAAAGTACAATTTAAAAAACAAAAAATTATAAGAAAAATATAATAGCATAACAAAGAGTTAATAATACTCAAATTTCAAATACAAACAAGTCGCTGAAACGAGAAAATACAATACTAACATAATATTCTTAATTGGATCGCATTAAATCTCTTGCAATCAAATCTCTTACTCTACTCATGTATAAACCATCTTCCTTACGACATGTACTTCCATATTCTTGAATTCCGTTAATAGTAGTCGCTTGTGTATCTGCATCTCGTGTTGGAATGTAAGACTCATGTTGCGTCACATCAAAAGCTTCATCAAATTGACCTTGTTTCCTAATATAATTATGAATTGCCATGGTTGCTAACACAATGTGGTTTTGTGTTTCGTAGGAGTAATTTACAGGCATATCTCTTAATTTTGTCCATCTTGCCTTCCATACTCCAAATGTTCGTTCAATCACATTTCTTAAGGATGAGTGATGGTAGTTAAATGTCTCTTTGGTGCACGGTGAGAAGATGTTTGACCCTTACGAAAATCAGGTATATGATAACGAATATCATTCCCTTTGTATGGAGCAAGATACCCTCTAGTATTTGGATAACCAGCATCAACCACATAGTACTTATCTATTTAAACAATAAAACAAATTATCATTATTAACTTTTATAAATCAAGGAAAATGACGTTTAAAATTATAAGGAAATACTAACCACCAGTCGGATGAGGAAATTTAACATCAGGTCTACGTAGTGCTTCCAAAAATATCTGTGTATCATGTGCGGTCCCTTCCCATCCAGTCCATGCGAACGTGAAACACATATTAAAATCACATGTTGCCATAATATTTTGAGTTGGATAACCTTTTCGGCCGATATACTTGGCTTGCTCATGTTCCGGAACTGTTGCCTTTACGTGTGTTCCATCAATCGCTCCAGTACAATCCTATATAAATTAAATTGAAATTATTACTTATATAGTTACTTTAACAGTTACCATTAAGATTCACATTAAAAATTAACATACCTTAAACATTGGATAATAACGAGGATTGTTTAAGATTTGCGGGGGTACTTCATCATTGTAATTTGGATTGGGCTTAATAATGTCTGCACTTAACTTCAATACCGCTCGTAAAACCTTATGAAATGTCTATGAATTGTCTCTCCAGAATGATTAAATACTCCTTTAGCTACTCGATTACCCATCTTATGTGCTATAATAAACAAAAATATGGCTACCGTCTCCTCAACAGATATGTTACGTGTTGATGTTTAACCATATTTTGTTTGCAGGTCTACACATAAACTACGAAATACATCCACATGCAACCTAAGTTCTTCATAACAACGAATAGGATTACTGGTCAATATTTCTTGGATTAAATGGTTGCCAGTGCGAGTAGATGTGCGATAAGGTTGGCGCGCGTTAGTTACCATATTATGACCTATTATCAACCCTTCAACGGCTAAACTACATAATAACAACCACCTACACGCTTCCTCCCTCCATTCTTCTTCTAAAGAATCATCATGTGTTACATCCATCCTAAAAAAAAGTTTATGAGAAATTAAAGATAATGTCAAATATTACAATAACATA